>JAXDDX010000185.1:600000-771239 GCA_034670405.1 Hoplostethus atlanticus
GGAAAGAGGACTATTTCAGATATCCGTGGTTTGAAGAATCAATCAGATTAGATAATATTTTAGGATGCTTACCATGTTGTCATGCAATGCACCTCATCTATGGCTCAGAGAAATATTTTTTTCTCTTGCAGTTTTAATCCAGGACCACCATGGTTCATTGAAAAGGCACTTGGGTGTCACCTAATGTCACCTTGCCATCCCATATCATATCCCTGACAGATTAAAAGACAGTCACTGACGTTGTAGTTCAGGCATGGTTACATTGTTTTATTGTGAAATTTTAGTTTTTTTCCCTCTCTCCTTATTATGTTGTGTGTAGCATTGTATTCTTGATAATAATTAAGAAACTCGGAGAGTCACATGGTGCAGGGAATGGAGACGGCTGCTTAAAGTTGACCTCCTGGCGACGTAGTCACAATTATCCTTCAACCAAATCTCTACAAAGTCAGACTGACAGCTTTTTGTATAGGCAGGCAAGAGAGAGACATCCGGTTAAAGAAATATGGCTTTCAATGTCGTGCAACAAAGAAAACTCTGCTCGACTACTTCTCAGGTACAAGTTATTGCTAACTTGTAATTACAACTTCTAATGTAGACTATGCCCAAATACATGATATGCCGAGGAAGATTTTGGAGGAAACGGCTGACCTCAAAGAGATCAGATTGACAACAAGCTCTGTGGATAAAAAGGTATCCTCTCTCGTATCCTGCATGACTATGGCGGAGGAGAGAGTCAACAGAATTGAAGACACCAAAGCCCACTGTCACCACCAACGCTGCTGCCACAAAAACAGATATACAGGTGCTGACAGGCAGACTGGCCATGGCAGAGGACAGGTCCAGGCAGTTTTCCTGAGGGTAAAAAAAAAAGAAAAAAAACAATCGCATTTCTGAACAAGTTTCTATCAATTGCACTTGACATTGACCCCCACCAGGAGGATTCAAAATGGATCGAGCACATACAGTCACTCGGATGCCCCACGAATGCCCCAGTTACCAGCGAGAAAGATGAAACGATCATTGCAAGATTCTTTCGTTTCCGTGACTGTCAAGTCATCCTGGAAGCAGCTAGAAGGAAGGCAAGTGATGATCTTACCGGATTTCTCAAGAGAAACACAGGCCCGAGGTGAGGCCTTCTCCTTTGGGATGAAGGCGCCGTATGAGCGAAAGCTGAAATTAAGCATGCCCTACCTTGCACTACTTACAATTGCCGTGGATGGCAATACGCCTTGGGTATTTGACAAGTTTATTGAAAGATGGTAATTTTATCCGGTTACCTCCCTGGTCCCACCACATAAATAACTTATGCTACAGGTAATACAACACCACAAACCTTGTATGTTACACTGAATACACTTTTAATTGCCCGTACAATTTTTGTTTTTCATTATTTATCATTGACTTAGTTGTAAGATTATATCTGCAATTTGCGCAGAGAAATTACTTGTGTAACATAACATTTTAAATAATAAATAATTAAAATAAATAATATTCAAATTAAAATTAATTATAATAATTAACAAATAATGAATTATTCATTATTTATAAATAATTATTAACTAATAATTTAAAATTATTTGTGTAATATTTGTGTAATTATTTGTAATTATTATTTGTGCTGGGAAAAATTCAAATGTAAGCCCAAAGAGGACAATGATTTAATTATTTTTTTGTTTGTTTCATTTAAAAAAATCTCAGTGTGTAATACTACAATGCAAGCTCCCTATCATTTAATTGACAAGTATGACAAATATGTCTATGGCTATGACTGGTGATAAATTGTGCTACTCTATATGTAATGTGAATGGATTGGGTTAAAGGGGTCATATTATGGAAAACGGCTTATTCCTGGCCCTTATACACGTTCCACAGGTTATCGTTGACCTAAGTAGCCGAGAAAATATGAAATCTGGAAGTCAACCCCTTTTTCTGTATTTTCCTTTTTCCAAAAACGGTGCCAAATCGGGCCAAAAACAGGCCGTTTCAGAAAGTAGCCCCTTTAGACGTCATAACGGGCGCTTCTTAACATAATCTAACCCCTCTCAGAGCATGCCCACGCCCAGGTGAACAACCAATCCCATTTACCTAGCCTCAAAATGCAGCTCTCGGCAGCGCCGCAAGCCGTTGCTTATGGTGCATTCCATTGTACTCGGAAATCGATAATTCAGAGTCGGTATTCCTAACTTCCAATCTAAATGTGTTCCAGTGCATCTGCTCGGGAAAACATAATCGCCCGCAGCAAACTCATGTTTGTATAGCAAGTCTCAGAATGTTACAAGCATCTAAACTCAACATCAACTACTACAGCGCCATTAGTGAATAGAATCGGCGCATATCTCATTCGGACGCCGTTTTTTTCCGAGTACACTGGAATGCACCATTACTTTGCGACCAGTGAAGCTAAAACAACAACATATCTACGGCCATATACCAACTCTCCAGTTATTATTTTGTAGGATGCAGGCAGCAACATAGATTCCTGCACAGTCTCCCAACACGCGAAAATGCCAGGACAGAGCGGATTAATTTTATTTTTAATGGCAACGTCCCGGCTTCAGTTAGCTTGTTTTTTCTGTATGTGATGATCACTCCTCGGACTGCTTGAGCAACGGCAGGATTAGCATCTAAATTGAAGCTTAAAGAAGGAGCAATTCATAAGGTACGTGACCCATCTGCAAAATTGGAATCTGTAAGTGTCACCATGTTTTGATTTAATTTACAAATTAGTCTGGTTAGTATATTCGACTGCTGGTTAGCTAACGAGCTAGCGGGGCTAGCCACGGGCTTGTTGGGTGTGGAAGAAGTAAGAAAACTAAGTCATTAAAAGTAAAGTAAAGTAAAAGTAAAGTTATTGGTTGGAGTCAGGACTCATCTTAAAGTTATTTGTTGGGACCAGTGTCTGTTTTATAAGTGTGTCGAACGTGTCAGGCTCAGTAAACTTTAGCCACCAGTAGTACAATCGCGTTTGGTTGTTTGCGCTGCGCTGTTTGGATGCAAATAGGTTGCATCCAATAATATATTGGCTAACTAGCTCAACAAAATTGTCAATCCTAGCTTGTCTGCAAGTTGTATTCAATAAGCTTATGGACATGAGCCATAAACAGACCGGCTACAGCAGAGAGTGTCGCTCACACACCCACATACACAAAACAAATATTACACAGAATTGTTATCATTGAGAAACTAAGTGGAACCGCCTCAGCTGCCTCTTCCCATTCTGGGTCAGACTCCGGCTCAAACATGTACGGTCTCAGTGTTGGTTCTGGAGCGGCCGCCATGGTTATGGTAGATTTCTGCGTCAAGCTTATTTGTTTACCTTGAGCAGCATGAGCACTCTGCTCTCCGTCAGGCAATTGCGTGGAGGTTGTATGTAATGAGCACTGCTCTGATTGGCCGCCTCACGCAGTGAGTGAGGCGTGAGGCGGCCTGCCTCAAAACAGCCTGTTCTTTACAATGGAGAAAATGAGAGACTGAAACACACACCACAGAAGCTGGTTTTATGATTGTTTTTGATATCGACTTCAAAAACATCTTGTCAAGACCCCTGGAAACAGTTTTAAATAGCCCAAAATGAGTAAAATACCCCCCCTTTAAAAGGAAAAATGTACTAAAAAGTCTTAAAATGAAGACGATAGATGTGGCATTACTTTCCACATCTATCTTTCTTTCATCAATGGAAGGATGAGGAGCTGAAGCCAAAACGACAAACTCATAAAAAGACATGTCCGTCTTTGTCTGTGTTAGATGTGTGCAGGGTGATCGAGCTGCTGGACCGGCTGCAGCGGAGCGGTGAGCTGCCACCTCCCAAGCTGCAGGCCTTGCAGAGAGTCCTACAGAGCAAATTCTGCGCCGCCATCAGAGAGGTAGGAATGACGTGGTAATAATCTGAGACAGTAATCTGAGACCAGCCTCTTACCAAATGGGCACCATGAATGAAAACGTATGTATGGCAATGTGAAACACAGTATTGTTCAAACGTTAACAGTGTGGATTGTAAGAAGTATGTGAACCATGAGATTTAGTAACTGGTGCAGCCTCAACCAAACGTTTCCTGTAGTTGCTGATCAGACCTGCACAACGGTTAGGAGGTATTTTGGACCATTCCTGCTTATGGAACAGTTTCAGTTCATTGATACTTTTGGGATCCAGCTTTGGTTGTTAATGTTTGAACAATATATTCAATAACAAAAAGTGTGTTATTTGTTAAATCA
Organism: Hoplostethus atlanticus; assembly: GCA_034670405.1. Taxonomy (NCBI): domain Eukaryota; kingdom Metazoa; phylum Chordata; class Actinopteri; order Trachichthyiformes; family Trachichthyidae; genus Hoplostethus; species Hoplostethus atlanticus. Next base: position 604,212 of record JAXDDX010000185.1, read on the forward strand.
ATTTGTGTTCATCTAATGTTATGACTTAGATGAAGATCAGATCATATTTTAGGAGCCATTTATGCAGGAATGCAGGTAATTGAAAAGGGTTCACAAACCTTTTCTCACTACTGTATATCCCATCAATTGTATGCAATCTTTTGGATTGTTTTTGCATGCAATTAAAGCATTAATTTACAAGCTAAATGCATGGGGTGAGATTAAGAAATACATTTATTGCATTTATTTTTGAGACAGATATTTCACCTGTTTTATGACATATGATGTATAAATACTACCTTTACCCCATTATGGAGCCAGTTTTAGGAAAGTGTTTTAAGATGCAGTTCTTTTTATTTTGAAGATACTGTGTATCATCAGCATTTGAATGAGTTGTGTGTCCAATATTTAAATTTAAGTTCATGCTATTCTCCTGTCATGAGAGTAGGCAGTATGTCTATATGCTGGTATAACAATGCATGAACTGTTTGCAGTGGTTCCAACCAGTAAACTCAGTGTGTGGAGGTAGGTCGCTCAGTAGTAGATAACACTGTTAACATCCACATCACCTGCCTGCCTCCTCTTCACCAGGGCTTGGATTAAACATGTTTTCAAATACCTCTCAATACAGGGGAAGATAAATTACAACTGGTTATCTGAAATGAGTTTTGGGACAATTATGTATTTTCCATTCACAACCTTTGAAAGTAATGGAGTTGATCTAAACCCTGCTAAAATGGCATATACAGTTCCACTGTGTATCTGCACCAGTATGCTTTATCAAGTACACAACCACCTTCACCCATTCACCCATCCACTAATTTCTCACTAACCCAAACTTTGCAATCCTTTCACAATTCCCCGCGTGTCCACACTGTGAGCAACACGATCACCAAGTCACCAGAAGTCCATTCATTTCCTCTAGAGCTGTGTGTCCTCGTTTGGTCCTCAGTGTCTGACAATTTCCTTGTAGAATCAACGGACCTTGTGGTTTGAGATAATAAAATTGCAAACAACAATAACCACGATTTTCGATCATTCGATTCTTTCGATTCGATCATTACGAGGCTTTCTTTCTTTGTAATCACATTTTACCGTTAAAACCAAAAAAGCGGTAAAACAGCACACAGTGATCTCCAAAAATTTAAATGATGATTTTAGGATGGTTTTTTCCCTGCTGTAATTGGCTGTCAACAGCCAATAAGATTTCTCTGGTTGCTCTGAAGTCATTTTATCAAGATGTTTCTGTTTTGTTTTCTATTAATCTACTATTAATTTGCGCCTAATTAGCGCCTACTAGCTAGCTGTGTTATCAAATTCAAATTTGAATTTGATTCACACCAACCAAGTTGCTAACAGTGTGAACACACAGTCCTTGATATGTCATTAACATACCATTACACTGATGCGGTTTCCAGTCTTTTAGCGAATGTTTTTCTTGGCAAGAGGCGAATGGTGTCAAATCATACAACGCTGACAAGTCAAAGAGTCTGTGTGTCAGATTTGGCCATGGGTGTCTAGACTTGGCCACTGCCATGTTAGCGGATGGTAAAACCAACCATTTTATTTGTCAAATAAAGTTTATCCCTCTTGTTGTGCTAATAGAAGTTTTGACTTTATCATATAAATACCATATACACCTCTTCATCTCCCGTGGAAACACCACAACAATCTGGCTACAGGTTTTGTCAAAACTTGGGAGGTGATGGGAAAAACAATTCCAAGTTTCTGACCATACACACTTTCCAATGGAGCTTGATCCAAGAAGTGTGTCTTTGAACCCCATCTGGCTCTTTATTATATTTATGGTGGATTCTTGAGAAGTACTGCTATGGAAAAACCTAGATTCATTTGCACTCAAGTGTTTATGAAGAGAGAAATCTGAACACATATATGAATGAAGAATGGAGATGTATCTTCAGCAACAGGTTTGACTTTGTGGTAGTGAGACTGCTTTTTTTGGATTATTGACTGGACCTTTTAGGAATAAATATTGGAATTATTGTTAGCTGGTGGGGTCCTTTCAGTCCAGCCACCGTACATGGTGGTGAGAGTGGCATCGTCTGGGGCTGTTTTTCTGGACCTGGACAATTTGACATCATTAAGAGAACCATGAATTCTGAGGGATACCAGGAAGTCTTAAAGGGAACGTCAGGCCATCAGTCCGAGAACTAATGCTGGGCCAGAAGTGACTGTTCCAACAAGACAATGGGCCTCATTCACAAATGTTTTCGTAATTATTCTTAAATTTGTTGTATGTGTGTGCGTACGAAAACACAAATGTGGGATTCATGAAACGTGCGGGAAACCTCGATTTGTTCGTATATTAGATGAATGCCAATCGTTCGTAAATTGGATGCGCGTGCCTGTTAAATGCCCTGTTCAACACTGTAAAAGGCTGCAGACTGAAGGGTCGTGTGCAAGTAAACCACGGTAAAACTTGGCGGAGTCCGAAATGGAAGTGTTGCGCGCATGCGTGCATGAGAAAAAAAACAACAGAGTTTTCAGAAGCATCAGCAGCGGAGTCACAAGAACTGATAAAAATAAAGCATGGCAAAAAATTAAGCTGTCAATGCTGTTTCAGCAGAAACACACACCGTTGCTGAGGTAAAAAAATAAAATAAACAGTTTGACATGAAACTAGATTGCAAAAAAGTATAAGGAGAAGTAGACGCGTATTATCAGCCACAGGAGGACGGCAGCACACTGGCGCTATCCGACATGGATCAGAGGATCAATTAATAATAGGAGAGACCTCACTGTCGGGTGTCCAGTCGGCATTGGAGTTGGACACAGATCAAATCTAGGCTGCATCTTCATCAGATGGTAGGACTAGGTTATTGTATTTGTAAGGCGTCCAGTCCATGCGATCAACCCATTACAAGTTTGATAATCTTGTATTGTTATGAGGACAGTTCGGCAAATACGCCATTTCAGCCTATTAGGTCTTTTTTTCTACAAGGCCACTGAAACATCTTGTTGATAATGAGGTTTGGCACTACTGTAGTGGATTTTTCATAAAGAATAAGCCTTCCCGCATGTTTCCAAACATACGAACACATTTATGCATGTTTCCAAGCACTCGTAGGATTTGATCGTACCAACGAACAAATTCAGATACGAACAAAATTATGAATCTGACTGTTCGTAGAAACATTCGTACTAACGTTACACGATCAAATCTGATCATACGCACGTTTCGTGAATGAGGCCCAAGTATCCTAAGTATTCAAGCAAATCTGCCAAAGAATGACTCAGGAAGAAGAAGTTTAGTGTTTTGGATTGGCCAAGTCAAAGTCCTGATCTAAATCCAGTTGAGATGCTGTGGCAGGACCTGAATTTGGGCTGTTAATGTGAGACAGTCCTCAAACCTCACTGAGTTGGGGTTGGGGTCTCGAGGTTGCAACTTGCAATCAAGTGACACTTAAGTCGCGCACAAATTGACTTGAGACCCGACTTGTCTTGTGAACAATGAGTCATTGTCAGCATTGTTGCACTGTATAAAATGTGTGTTTGTTTTTTTTAATGTATCTCAACATCATTCTGATGTGTGGTTCCAACAAACGCAACAGCAGCATGGCATCAGCTGCAGTGCCATTTGTAATTGCATTTGGTAACAAAGACTTTAAAATGTTATAAAGTTGAGCTTTCATTGTGTTTTGTGGTTCCTATCTATACCTATACATTTATTTAACCAATGCCGATATACTAATAGCTAAATAAGATATTAAGTTATCAGCTAGCTATATATTTCTTAAAAATAACCATGTTGTTTAAGATCTTAGACATGACTCAGACTCTAGACAAAAGACAAAAGGTACATTGCCAACATCTCTGTTAGATATCACATGGGATACTTCATTTTACTACAGTTACACTTTACTACAGTTCACTTAAAGCCTTGAAACTTGAACACTGTTTTGAGCCACTGTACGGTACTGAACTGCCACTGTACTGAACACCGTTTTGAGCCTGAGAAAACTCAGGCTAGTCCATGCTGCATGTCAATGTTAGCATGCCCAACCTCCCCAGTTGGACTGTGAGTTAATTCTCAACCGGATGTAACCTTCCGTGGTGTGGTGCATCTTTGTCAGGTGATTTCTTAGATATTTTTGTTTGATTGATCTGTGGTTTGCAATGTCATCCCTCAGGTATATGAGCAGCTCTACGACACTCTAGACATTGTAGGAGGACCAGAAGTGCGAGCGCAGGCAACTGCCAAGGTATTACACACGCAGAGGTGTAAAACTCTGGGTTCACACAGTAAAAGTCCCGCCAGGATTTTTCTCTCCTCTTAACCAGGTGATTGCAATTATTAGTCTCTCCCCATGCTGTAGAACTAATTAGAACATCAAAATAAAACTCTGGCAAGTCCTTTTTTTCCCCGAACCTGGATTTTACACCTCTAAAAACACATACAAACCAATAACTAAGGCTGTGATTACATAGGACATGTTTTTCTCCTGCTCAAACACAAAGTGCAGCTGCATGCATTGCTAGTAACGAGAGCAAGAGCTCAAAGGGCACAAGGAGTGTTACATCATTCTCGTTGCTATGCAACTATCTAAATAGCATTAGCTAGCTTAAAAATGCATCCTATGTATTCATGACTTAAAAAATACTCCAGTATCTCTAAATAAGAATTATTTTGTTATGCCCAAGCCTTTTTTCAACTTCATGCTAGGGCTGGGCGATAAACCAAAAAGTTACTGAAACGTGTTCTTACCGACGGAATTTTACTGGACACGATAATTCCGATAAAAAGCCTACACAACATTTATGCACAAACATTATGAGCTTGCATCGAGTTAGGGTTGCCAGTCCAGGTTGAATTGAAGTTGCACATTATCAGTCAACGCTGCACATTCAAATTGAAAATTTGATCATTAAATCCTCGAATCAAATTAAATAATTAAGGCCTCCTTTTTACGTTCCAAAATCTGGAAAGATAGAGGTCAATTTCGAGGTTCAATGACAACCCTTCCTGTAGAGCTTCCTGTGAGAGATTTGACCGAAAATGAGACAACAGACCATCCAAAAACTTATATAGATACAAATTTTTTGTATATTATAGAATTTTTTTGACACGCTTATGGAAAGTAACATTATCTAAATTTTGGGATTATCTATCATTGTATTTATCGTTATCGTGAAAAAATGGGTCAAATTATGGGTTAAATTATTTTTGTCCATATCACCCAGCCATACTCCTACATACATGCATATAACTGAGCTAAACTATAACAATGTTCATAGAAATTTTTATTAGTGGAATAGAGTTAACCACCTTTTAAAGCTGACATTAATCCTCACATTTAGGGTATAAACCATAGTTAACAATCAAAGTGATATAAATTTCATGAGGATAGTCTTTTAGAGACTTTTCTAAAAGTATAATTGATGTTTGTTCATATTGGCAGTTATTTTCCTTATGATGACCACTGAGTGGAAGACACAGTTCACCCTCCTTTTCTTTTACCACTACATGACTGGACATACAGTATGGTTTCCTCCCTGGCCAGGCTACCGTGGCAGCCTTTGCTGCAAGTGAGGGCCACGCCCACCCGCGGGTGGTGGAGCTGCCCAAGACAGAAGAGGGGCTGGGCTTCAACATCATGGGGGGCAAGGAGCAGAACTCCCCCATCTACATCTCCAGGGTCATCCCCGGGGGGGTGGCCGACCGCCAGGGAGGGCTGAAGAGAGGAGACCAGCTGCTGTCCGTCAATGGAGTGGTAGGAAGCTCTGGCTGGCTTGGGGGAATGAGTGGTGGGGGGTGTACCTGGTTTCCATTGCAGTGAAACCTGCAAATATGTAGATGGTCCACAAAGAGCTTTAATCCTAAGAAGTTGCTACACATTTCCATAGATATGTTTAGTAAAATGTGTTTTAATTCATTAAACTAATAATAGCAAAATGGTTGGTCTACAAAGAAGCCCTTGATGTTTGATATCAAACTCCATTGTACATCCAGGTACATTGCCAACAGTGTTTATAGTGTTGTAGGGTGGCTTTTTCATTTTTAAATAAAATATTTCATGCATGGAGGTTATGAGTGTGTGGCGACTTCAACGATCTAGCAGTTTTTATTCAGAGAACATTTTATATCAAAACCCAATCAGAAGCTGTTTCTGTTTCTGTCAGAGCTGTATCTTTTCTTGGTTATCTTACATATATCGTGATTCCTAATGATCATGGAATTTCTGTAATATCTGGTGCATTCCAGACAGGTCAGGGAATTTGTTAAATTCTCTCATTGCATTAAATGGTGGTTTTCAGCCCAACTGGAGTGGAAACCAGACTGGGTGGAAGCACTCTGACTTAGTTATGAAGAGACGTGCAGAAGACGGTGGGAATCCTGTTATATGTAAAGGATACCAAGTTGTGTGCGATGGAAGTACCACTCTGTAGAATGAATGAGAACAGTGGTCACCAATCATGGTCCATGGAGGTCCAAAAGTCTGCAGGTTTAACTCTAATCACTACAGCAGATTCCACTGATTAGTTCCTCCTCTCTGGTTGAAGTTGTGTTAATCAGCGAAACCACTGGTGTAGTTATTAGTTGGAATGACGACCTACAGACTCTCGGCCCTCCTTGGTACACGATTTGAGACTCTTGAATTAGATGCCGTGTGCTGTGTTGGCATCCATGCAGAGCGTTGAGGGGGAGCACCACGAGAAGGCAGTGGAGCTGCTGAAGGCAGCCCAGGGCTCGGTCAAGCTGGTGGTCCGGTACACCCCCAAGGTCCTGGAGGAGATGGAGGCTCGCTTCGAGAAGATGAGGAGCGCCAGGAGACGCCAGCAGCACACCAGCTACTCGTGAGTCTCCACGCATTTGCTAATCATAAAATACGGAGGACTTGGCAGGGACAAAGTTTGAAACTGTAAACTTTTCCTCCTGTTACTCCACTGCCTGGATGGTTAACCTAACGTTAGTTGCAACGTAATGTTACTCCCATGTGGTGAGTCACTTTATGATGAAGTACAAATTTATAATTGAGTATAAATAATAAAAAAAATTGTATACCAACCCCTGGCAGGTGAGCCAAAAAAGCTGATGTTGGACACTGGGTGGCTGTATGAAAACATGTATTGAATGCTGTCATAACTCTCTTGTCTCTCCACACCCAGATCTCTGGAGTCCAGGGGCTAGCTGATCCCACGCCTCCGCCCCACCTCATCGACCCACCCACCTTACTACTCTTCTCCACAACAAAGAAAAAACCAAAGTAGCCAACCAAGATCTGTTACCTGTGTGTTTATGAAGACGTTGTAAATTAGTAATTTCTCCCTTACCTCTCGTTTCTTAGGGAAATGTCTGTAATTTCCTCTTCCTAGTGTGAAATCCGCATCCTAGCGCACAACAGATTTAGTGTGCGGCCCTACTAGCATATAGTATTAAGATATCCAAGTCTGTTTACTTTTTTATTCTTGTGTGGAAGTAACGCGGAGGAAGCCCGGTATCTATAACAGTTTGTCCTTCGCCATAGTTCCTCCATCAGATCACCCCAACCAGAGGGCTAACCAAAAGCATTATGGGTGAATAGAAGACCCGATCTGAAATCAGGGGCTGGCAAATGGCAACTTAGTCGGAAATGAGTGTGAAATTGTGTCATTTACATTTATTTATGTATTTATTTGTTTAATTTATTCATGAAATAAACCCTAAAGGTTGAAACGTTGTCATTCCTACTGCATGTGATTATCAGTCCATAATCTACCTCCAGTCCCCAAAATTGAAGGCTCATATACAAACCTCTATGTAGATCACCACAAAGTTATAATAATAACCTCTGGCATGACCTATTGCAGGGGTTCTTAACCTGGGGGTTGTGGGAAGGGTGCTAAAAGAAGTATTTCTTTTGTCAAAAAAAAAAAAAAATATATATATATATTCTTTTTCTTTTCCCCTGTGTGTGTGTACAGCCTTTGGAAAGAAATTTCCTCTAAGGAGGGCAATAAATAATCTATCTACCTATCTCTATTGTAATAGCACACAAAAATATTTTGAACCTTGACCTCAATTGCTGAGGCAGGCTAGTTTCAAGCTAAACCACAGTTGAAGCTTAATCGGTACTCCCGTAACACTGATCTGACTGGAACGCAATGTTTTTCAAACAAGTTTCAACACTATTACCCTGTTCCCTACACTATCAGATATAAAATGTAATGTTAATAGAAAATAAAAAATATATAATGATGTAGGCTGTATGGGGATACAGTCACGGTTCAGAGTGTTGTTAGGCAACCCCATTTAACCATGAGTGTCCAGCAAGACCTCAAGTGCCGTATTGCTTTTAGAAAATGGTTACAACTTATAGATTACGATTTCTTACGGTTCTCTTGCCTACCTATGTTGAATGCACTTATTGTAAGTCGCTTTGGATAAAAGTGTCTGCCAAATGCCTGTCATGTAATGTAATGTAATGTAGAAAGAATTATTTGATGACACAATATTATTTTATTTTCTAAATTATTTTTATTTAGCAAATTCATTGAAATAAGGTATCGTGTGAATATATGTCAAAATGTTTCCACGGTTGCTAGGAGATGCATTAACTGTTACTGTATGGGATTTACAGTCACTGTAGAACACGCTTTCAGCCAATCAATTTCCAGGATGGAAACAACCTATTTCATAAAAATATAATAAAAATAATGTCCAGCCCGGACAGCTCAGTCAGTAGAGCATGAGCACAAATGGGAATATAGTAGTTAAACCTTTTGAGGAGTACGGTCACTCCCGGTGTGATCATTCTAAAATGCATTCTAATGTATTCTAATGTTCTAATTGATGACATCATAAAGTGATATAAATGGGACTGCTCCAGAATAGAACACTGAATTGGAACTAGAACTCTGAAAACGCTCCTCAAAATTAAGTATTCTCCTTTGTAAAAAATGTTCTACAAAGGAGAATACCTACCAACAAAATATTTTGCAATTCTGCTGTTAAATATTAGACTATCTATCGCCATAAATGATGTAGTAAAGGCTAGACATAACATTTCATCTTACTACATTACAGTCATTGTACAGTACATGACACTATGCGGGGATCGAACCCACAACCCTATGACAGAGTCTCAAGCTCGAACCCAAAGTAGTTCAAAACTACTTTATAAAAATAAATAATCATATCCACATCTGCAATGTCACATAGTACATAATCACATGACTGCAAAAATCCAGCTGATCAGGATGCTAACAAAACTAGTATTTTATTAGAAATAAAGTGAGGTATGTGTTTCTAATGGCCAGAAACTACTGCGTATCAAATAACACGATCTGGCTTCATAACAATGTTAACTTTCTGTTGGCTGTAATGTAAGTCACTCTGACATTTACACTCAGTCTGGACCTAAACCCAAAGAAAAGTGGAAGGAATGGTTACCTTCTACTATATGTAAACTTAAACTAAAGAAATAAAAGGGGCTTTGCACCATCTGACTGATACAAACTTAAGTAAATAAAAGAAAAATCTTATTTTGAGACCATTTACTAAATACACTATCAAAAATTGAATTGAACAGTGCCAGAAAGAGCTACTGTAAAATGTATTTTAAACACTAGTTTAAATCCATGTAGTGGAACTAGTAACACTAACTCCTTCCTTCCTCACCTCCATATGTCTGTTTTTTTAAACCGATAAATTTAAACCAGTAAACTTCTAACTACGACTTAGAAATAAGGGGTAGGTTACTCTGAAGGAATTTTCCAAAGGAGATTTGGTTAGATGATCGTTTTAATCCAGACAGACAGAGTGTGTATTGTTGACTAACCTACAGGCTCATATTTCTTAGCTACCTCTCTTTCAAAGCTTTACAACCACTTCATTAGAATGATAGAGTGACAGGTAGGCCGGTTGTCACACTTTTTATTCTTCCAAATCATAGGCAGGTAGGTACTTTATTGATCCCCGGGGGGAAATTTCTTTGTTACAGCAGCCAGACATAGAATAACACAAGAAATAGAATAAAAAATAAAAAATTACAATGGAAATAATAAGAGCGGGATAAGCTTCATATGTCATTTTATTAATACAACTACCCACAAACAAATAAATCAGTCTGTGATTGCCGCAGCCTAACCGAGGTCAGTCAACGCCATTAGACGGCAGTAGATTTCAGTTGATTCTTTCGTTACATCCTGGAGGTCAACTCCATTCTCCTGACCATTGACCTGCTGACTTCTGATATAGAGCGACAACCTGTACACACACACACAGAAAACAAGACTGACATGTGGTTTGGTACCTACAGCAGATCTAAAGCAGATCATTTTCTTGAGTGTGCAATTTGGTATGTGTGTGTGTGTGTTACCTGACAGAGCCATAGCCAGTCGCAGCTCTTCTCTCAGAAGCTGCAGAACCTCAGAGACTCCCTCGTCCCCCTGGACACACACACGTGTCACATAAGACTGTTGAATTATTGCACTTCTATTATAAATGTTACAGTAAATGTGGGAAAACTAAATGTGCACATTTATTTATAATCTTAACTTTGTTTTATATATTGGTGAACTTCTAGTGTTGGTGTATATACAGTATGTTATTGAATGTTGAATGCTGCACAGTAAAAAAAAAACCTGAATTTATCACTTATGATCCATAAGAAAGAATTGAGAGCAGCCATTCTCTCCTATTCTTCATTAACTTGCAATGCTGCGTTCAAGTCATATTGGATTTAATGTTTAACGAGTGGAACAAAACATTCCCCTCGCCGTCCAAGTAGTAATTGCATGTAGGCTATCTCCCATTTGCCATCATAAATTGCGGAATTTCGAAGCGGGTCATGTTAAACTAACTTAACATACATCTTCACCAACTGGGATGTGACTGACTTGTTTGTTGTAGAAAATCACAAACTAGGCTTTGTATTTGTGCTTCAAACATGGAATGAAATATGGACAGCAATATGACAGTGATAAAAGAAGAAGGTAAAATCACATAGCTAATTTTGCTACCTCAGATTTGTCCCGGGTCCTTCCCAGTCTAAACAAGTAACCATCACCACTTTTAAATGTGATCGGGTCTGTTGGTGTCATTTTGCTCATGTTGCTACGTCGCGAGACATTGCTACAACTATCCCGTTTGGTTCTGAAATTCATGTCGCTATTCATACAGCAAATTTAAAAGCTTTCATGAACTGGCTATAACTTGAATCGCTATTGTTCTAAATCAATCGGTGATAGAGAGCAGCAAAACGGACATTTATGTATCTGAAGATTTTTCCTTTAAGTTTTGATTCCTCAAAGATGTCCCCACCCATGAGAGTTCAGACCTCAGAATTCAATTTGGGCGAATTGGGCCGAAATCTATGGCATCTCAATTACAAAATGTGGCCTAGTGCAGCTTTCAGTGTGTTAGTGCAGTATGTCACCTGACAGGCCAGGCCCCATAGTACTGGCCGTCCTATAAAGACTGCCTTGGCTCCCAGAGCAAAAGCCTTCAGGGCGTCCGTCCCTCGCCTCACTCCTCCGTCCATATAGACCTCACAGCGGCCCTGCACTGCACACACCACCTCCTCCAACCCATCCAGCTATATAGTACACACACACAATTTTAAAGTGATAAATAAATTGAAAATATTGAGGCTGTTGTGCGAGAGGGAAGGACTAGCCTAGAGCTAAAATCAGGTCTCTGGGGACACATCATCAACATCTCACTGTGGGTTCACACTGCGAGCAACATGATCAACACGTCACCGGAAGTCCGTTCATTTCCTACAGAGCTGAGCAACCAGAGAAATGGATGCTCAACAAGCTTGTTGGCCAGGATATAATTTGGAACGGTCATCAGCCTTTCGACAGCGAATCAGAATATCGCGCTTCCTTGTTTCCCTACCAATGGGGTTTTAGTTTGATTAGCAATAGTTCCGCAAAATGTACAAGTTGATTCTGGAACATTCAAAGCCTCTCAGTTCTCTACAACTTTTACTCGAAAGACTACAGGAATAAACGTCCCAAATGTGATACAGTTATAGCCATCGTTGGGGTAGGGAAGTCATTTTTGTGTTTATTTTTGATTAATGCTACTCACAGTGTGAATGCATGGTCTGAAGTGGGTTGGATGACGTAGCCTATAGTTCATGCAAGTTTCATTTAGTTTGTCTTCAAACTGACCTGTTCAAATGTGCAGTTATATAAAAGATGAATTCTATTAATTGTGCACAATGGTGTTGCTCCTCACCTATCCATAGATATTGATATGGGTTGTCTGGTCTGGTGTTTCAGTCATGTCAGATATTTTGTGCCCATATTCAATCTCTTTAAATTTGAAAATGTATTCTGTGTTTTCCCCCAGAATTTTCTTCTTGTCAGGGTGGAAAAGCCTCTGAAACAATGAGCCACTAAAACTCAGATGACTAATGAAAATCTTTTATGGTTATTCAATGGTAGGGGAAACTCTGGGATTACGTATTGCATTTAAATGGAGAGTTACTTTGCGGAAAACAGTATTGAACAATCATATCAGGGGTGGATGATATCTGATTTATTTTAAAAGGCCCCATTTCTGGCAGCCAACTCACGTATTGATGACATTTTATATAAGAATATAATGTAAATTCAGATTTATTTTGGCGTCAGGGCGCTGTTGCATCGCCCTCCACTTGACTCTGCAGTAATCCCCCCTGGGGGGGCTAAGAACAGAGCCCACAGGTGGATGCTGGGGTGGTGGTGGGGTGAGAGCTTCATCAGCATCGGCATAAACAGTAACAGAGCAACGCTTTTTATTGTCAAACCAATATGTTGGTCTAACCCTAATTAGTACTACAATTGTAAACTTTTAAGCTTTTCAACTGAAAATCAGTCTACAGTGTTGGTGGAATATCTGTGCATACCTGTTTCATACATAAGATATGAAGTATTTCAATGTATTTTAGACAGCTGGTTGGAAAGAGCTTCATTTCTGAGCGATTTGGATTAATGAAGCTTTCAGTCAAACACCTAACTGACACACACACGCACACACACCGTGGCAGGAACCCCGTCTAGTTGTCGAGCTCCGTGATTGGACACCAGGATTCCATCGACGCCATAGTTCACAGCCTGGATGGCATCCTCACCTGAAGACACACACAACAGAGATCATTAAAATATAAAACATTTGTCTCCATTAAAAAATGTAAAACCAAGAAAATCAATTTGCTGTGTGTGTGTGTGTTTCTGTATGTGTGTGTTTGTACCGGTCAGTATTCCTTTGACGATCACTGGTAGGTATGTGTGTTTCTTCAGCCAGGTGATGTCATCCCAGCAGAGGGTGGGGTCTATCGCTTTGGCAACGTAAACTGACAATCCGCTGTCGTTGCCATAGTTACCCTCAGAGAAAGCCAATGAGGCTGTTGAGAAGTTAGACATACTACGCACGCGCACACACACACACACACACACACACACACACACACACACACACACACACACACACACACACACACACACACACACACACACACGTAAGTCTTGACGATAAGGTCCGACCAGCACAGCACCGGACAGCACAGTCAGAGCATGACACTCTCAGTCTCATGGTCGTGAGTTTGATCCCCACTATAATGTCAAGTACCTTTGGAAGTTGCTTTGGATAAAAGTGTCTGCTAAATGACTGTAATGTTTGGGGTGTATTCATACTGCTGACAATGTTATTTTGGTTCCTACCTCAGGTGTGAAGGAAGCTTAAAGCGGTTGCGCACATCGTCCCACCTCCTCCCCAGGTATGGCGTATCCACGGTAACAAAGATAGCCTTATAGCCCGCCTTCTCCGCCCGGCGGACCAATGACAGCGTGAGCTCTCTGTCTTTATATATGTAAAGCTGCAGCCATAGAGTACCTGCACTGCCTTGTGATGTCATCGCTGACATTACTTCTTCTATGGTGGAGGTGGCCCAGGAGCTCAGCATCATCCCTGTCCCTGCTGCTTGGCATGCTATGTAGAAACACATTTGAGCTTGAGCTGATTTACAATTTACATTTATCACATCTCTTCTGTCTTAAATGATGCTACTAAATCACAGGACTAGTTAGTTTAGTTAGCTATGCTATTAAGCTACTTATAAATGGAACAGACTGCAAAGCACTTTGACCCCTCAATGAGTTTATTCCCAATGATGCCTCACAATTTTTCACTTTTTTGTTCTCAGGTCTCAATGAGTACCTGATTAAATAAAGGAGAGATTCAAATTTCTCTCAGAGATCCGGCTCAGGTGTCCTCGTGGCTCAGTGGTCTAAGGCACATACCACATAACCACAACGTCCTGGGTTGGAATCCACCCCAGGACCTATGTCACATGTCATCGCTCCTCTCTTACTCAATATTTTCTGTCTCTCTCTACTGCTAACTATCAAATAAAAGCAAAGATGCCACAAAATTTCTTTTCCCTGATGTGCTGGAGTTCCTGGTGAACTGCACCAGATGGTAGTACAAAAGGCCAAAAGGCTTCAACATCAACAGTCAACCCTGTCATAGACACCCCCTGGTCAAATTGTTACTTGTCCCAGACAGTGGATTGGCAGCGGGCCAACCAAGTTAAGTTTTCATTCCTATGCTAAACTATGGGATAAGTATGGAAGTCTGTTTCGGAATTCCGAGAAAAAAAAAGTCAGAATTGCGAGAAATAAAGTCGGAATTCCAAGAAATAAAGTCGGAATTCCGAGAAAAAAAAGTCAGAATTGCGGGGGAAAAGTCAGAATTGCGAGAAATAAAGTCGGAATTCCAAGAAATAAAGTCGGAATTTCAAGAAATAAAGTCAGACTTGCAGAGAGAGCTAAAGGAAAAATGTGAATGTGAATCAGGTAACGCTTTATTTTATGGGTCCGTAAGTAATTTCCTAGAAAGAAGAGCTTCTTAGTTTCCTGGAAACTATGAAATTATATAGTAGTTATATAGAAAATAGAAGAGGTCAGTTTGGTGGAGTTAAGAAACTAAATTTCTAAATGAGTTTCCTGGAAAAAACAGCAAAACTATAAATTATTTATTGGAAAAATAAGACCCAGAGGTCGATTTGGTAACCCAAGCAATTATTCCTATAATTCTAAATATAGTTTTTGTCGGTATTTGTTGAATTATTTTTCTGTAATGTGGCTAGCTCTCACTGCCTGTCTCCCTACCTCTGGCAGTAGCTGTCTCTCCCTCAGGGTGAGCCATTCTCTGCATGGCAGTCGCTCCAACACAGATTGGCATGCTGAGTGTCTGGCCCAGCAGAGAGACAGACAGGTCCACTGACGACACATCCCTCAGCACCCGAGGGAGAAGATACCACCTACACACACACACACACACACACACACATAGACGATTTAGGTTCAATCAACTGCCAACACTTAGAGAAAAATAAACAATACTCATAATAGAATCATCTTTATTAAAGGAAAAGTCCACAATTATTTATCAATTTGTGATGTTAAATGCATTCCGGGAATTAGCTTGTGATGAACTGTTGTAATTTACTTTTTTGGTGTACACACTTTCCCTCAACCTGCCCTAAAAATGGTGATTTCCCATAATGCCTTTCAACAACCCCCAAGAGAAGTATGTGAACTTGTAAAAACTATATAAAAATAGCTAGCTAGCTAGTCAACTAATTTGTGAACAATGGGGCATGTCTATGATAGTAGCCACACCCCTTACTCAAAAAACACTCTTGTTACACTATGTTACACTAGTTATAGTTACTTGTAGTTTCAGCATGAATAAAGGGAACCTTCTGGTCAATCAGTATGGTTATGCCTCACGTTTTAGTGGGGGGGGGCAGAGAATTTCGTCTAAAGGGGCAATGCCACCTAATGCCCTCCCATGCCACCAACTCTGCTTGTATTTCAGCTGAAATTGCGGCTCGATTCTTCTCCAGCTCAATTATCAGGTCAGAAATGATCAACACAGCATTGCCCTCCCTGGTCGTAGCTTGAAGCCACGTTGTTGCTTTGTTGCTAGCATGCCACGGCTTGTGGTCACATTTAAAGCTTTTCCTCTCTGGGCACTCAATTCATTGTTTTCAATTGCTCAAGGGCTACTGTCCAAACACTGTTACACTGCCATACCGGAAGTCCAAAAAAAGTTTTAATGACAAGTGGTGTGAAGAAGATGATTTCAAAATCTGTGCATGGAAAGTTGAGCAAATCACTGAATGAGAATACCCTCAGTACATACATTGTTTTCGGTTATGTCGCTAAGAATGCCTCTGTGAACTTCGGAAACATAACTCCATGTACCAAAAATTTAAAGAAAAAAAAAATCTCCCTGAATACAATCTCATCTAGTGGGCAACCCTATATAGAGGTAGTGATAAAACACAACGCTGGAAAACTTTGAAGAAGAATTTAATCTTGCAATATGACAGGCCTGTGCAATTCAGCCTGGACAACTGTGATTGCTTTTCAGAAATACAAACAACCCAGGACATTTTTTCCTCTTTGCCAGAGTTCTCTGCCAGGCCTTTCTCCTGTGAAACGATGTGTGGAGAAAGCTATGCATTGATTGGTCAGTTCCTATGCGTTCCTATGATGTTGAAGGGTATAGTACAGAGCTCTGTTGATCCTTAAGAAACTCCTTAATCATTATTTTTTAATATTTGGAAAGACATGTACACTGTTTATTGCCTATTTTGGTCTTGGTCTCAAACAGGACCCAGTTTGCTTTAGTCTCAGTATCGACTTGGTCTCAAACTCGACTGGACCTGGTCTTGCAGTTGACTTGAGACTCAAATGTGGTGGTCTTGAGACAGCCCTGGAATGTAATCACTTTTTCTTACTCTTATAGTGCAATGACTTCTAAAAGTGCAGAAATCATTCAGGCTCTCATTAAAGCCTTTTTGCATTTCTTTGAAGATTCATCTATGGACAGTTCTTAGCTCTATATTACTCAGAGGCAGTACAGAGTTGACTTAAATTCTGGGTCTACTCATCTACAGAAGTTCTCTGATGACTGATCGTGGGTTGCATCAATGAGAACAACGAGGATGAGTACAGGAGTCTGGTGGAGAGGTTCGTCGGAAGGTGCGACGACAACCACCTACAGCTCAATGTCAGCAAGACAAGAGAGCTGGTGGTGGACTTCCATCGGAACAAGAGGAGACCACCACCACCTGTCATCCTCCAGGGCAAGGAGGTGGAGATGGTGGAATGACACACGTTCCTGGAGGTGCACCTCATTCAAATTGTTTAACAGGCTGCTGTTCTTTTAGACAGTGGTGGCTAGTGCACTCTTCTTTGCTGTTATATGTTGGGCAGGTGGTATGAAGGCAAAGGATGCCAACAGGATTAACAAACTGGTCAAGAAAGCTGTCTCAGTCGCCTGGAGGAGGTGGCTGAGGGGAGGATGAGGTCTAAAATCAGATCCATCTTGGAGAACCCATCCCACCCCCTCTATGATGAGATGAACGGGCTGAGAAGCTCCTTCAGCCACCGCCTCGTCCAACATAAGTGCACAAGGGAGCGCTTCAAGCACTCTTTTGTGCCAACAGCCATCCGGCTGTACAACACTACCTCCAGTGTCAACCCCTGAGCCTGCTGCTGTTTACTTTGTACATCCGCTGCTGCATAACTGCAATTTCCCCTCGGGGACAATAAAGAGCCATCTTATCTTATCTTATTGAACTACATGGGGAAATTAGAAGGGGAGAACCATCTGCTTATGTTTTTTATACTCATCTTAAACTCTTGCTCCTAAGCTTCAAAAGAGCTTTTTCTTGCTTTTAAGGCTGAAGGATCTGATTAACATTCCTAATGCCAATACTAACGTATAGCTAATCTATAGCTTTTTGGATACAATTCAAAGTTTGTGTGTGTGTGTGTGTGTTACCTGTTGAAGGCAGCAATGTTGTCACCCAGTGTGTGTTGCTGATCAGCTCCTGACCTGTAGTAGTCATAAATAGCTTTAGGAAGAACTTTCTTGGCTTCCTCCTCGAAGTCACCTATACAAACGCGACGTCCTGACATCACTGAAACGCCGAAATGCCAAAGCACCAAGCAGCCTGGTTTAACTCTGGCTCGCTTTCTGCGACTCTGAGACAGAGAGGGAGGGCTGTGATCAGTGGAACTGCTTTAATCATTAACTTGCTGGTGATGTAACTGAACTAAACTTATTTTTGAGGGGATTTCGTCTCTCTATTCGTTTACAGTAGATGGAGACAGGAAGGGTGTGAGACTGAGAAGGGGATGCCATGTTAAGGTCCCAGGCCAGATTTGAACAACATTGTGGCTACATCATAGTGTGACCCATAGCCAAGTAAGCCACCAGGGGCCTCATTTATAAAACTTTGCGTAGATTCCATCCTAAAACATTGCGTACGCACAAACCTCAGAATCTACTAACGCAAGAAAATATTCAGATCTATAAAACCGTGCGGTGCACACCTGTACGCAATACCCACCTGCGGTGAATTGTGCGCTCGTGTACTCCTCCCAGTGTCGTCCCACAATCATCCATAAATGATCAATGCTAAATAGGTCATGAATATGCCGACATTGTTAAGGAGCCTTTGTTGGACTATCAATGAGGGAAAGACGGAGAGACGGCAACTGCAAGAAAGGCGAAATTTGCGGAGTGCGAGATCGAGGTGCTCATCACTGAGGTTGAGCGCCATAAAGGTGTACTGTCTGGGGGCTCAGTAGAGGATCTGGGCCACATTGTGGAGAACAGCACAAGCCCTAATAATAATAATAATAATAATTAATAATAATAAAAATAAACTGACGACAACTGACAAACTGACGATGAACAAAATGATAAAAACAATTTAAAAATTGTTAAGTTATTAAGTTATACAACATTGAGCATAAGGAGCTACATATGAGAGAGTAAAATATGCTTAGCCCCTCAGTTGTATTTTTGCCCCCTCAGTTTAAGCTTTATGTATCTATAGAAAATTATTTCCATAGGTGTATGCTAGGGCGTCCATAGTAGCCCACTGAAACGGAGCTGAGGAGATCGATAGACAGACAGACACGTCACTTAGTTCGGTTTCTCAGCCTGCTTGCTTTTCGTGGTGGTAAATACATTCCCCCCATTGTGGAGAGAGAGAGAGATAGAGAGTGAGAGAGAGAGAGAGAGAGAGAGAGAGAGAGAGAGAGAGAGAGAGAGATGCAAGCCGCAAACTGCTGTTTCTAGGCGCCTCCCCCTGCTGATTTTGACAGAGAATCGTTATCGTTCATAAATTCTCTGCAGTGCTCCGTTCTTATGTGAGTCTCTGATTAATAAATGTATTCTTTGATTTTGAACAGTAGCCTCATGTTGTTGTTATTTAGCCTTTCTGAGGCTGTTGCACGGTTACATCATCCTGGCGCCGGCCCGGTAAAATAATCAATAAAATAAGAGTTAAGAGAATGCCTTTGTATAAAAATAGGTTTTAAGTAGTGGCTTAACAGATACAACAGACCACAATCCCTGTGAAAGCACACTTATAAAACTATGTTTTTAAGAGGACTGAGCTTTATTTTGTGATCTCCCCATCGGGCGTTGCTGATTCCCGTGTCTGAAAAACTTTGCGATGAGCTCTACGCATGGGTGAAAGGATGCGTAGAACTGCGCACCTTTTACCGCATAGAATTTTTCTATAAATCCCGACGTTTGCGGTAAAATATGCGTACGCACATTTCACCCCCGTTAACGCCACTTTTTTGTGCGTAGCAACCTTTATAAATGAGGCCCCAGGACAGCTGACCTTTACCCTCTTCACTACTCCCCCTACCCGTCTGTTTAGACAGAATTAGACTGATAGCTCTGGCAGGCTGTGACCTTAGTACCCAGAGAGCTTAATGTTAGAGGTGTGTGCCTGTGTATGTGTGTTGGTCAATGCTGATAAAACTGATGTGCATAAGTGATTCAACCTAAAACCAAAAAAAAGTTCTCATGGATTACTTCTTTTAACAATTCTACAAAAGACATTTAGTCTACTGAAATCAACCGCACGGTGTTAAGAGCCTTCCAAACAAATCACAACAATATAAACTAGATCACTACAACAGTTAGAATAGAATAATGATAATAGACTCCAGCACAACTCACCAATCTGTAGAGGAATTTCAGAGTCTTCTTTCAGTTACATGTTCAAAGTGGAGCTTGTACAGAAAAAGTATTCAAATCAACAAGAGGACCTCGCCTTGACAAACTAGTTATGAAAATAAGCCTAAAGCAGTAAATAAACCAATCTTGGAGAACTTCAGCTACTTATTTCAGGTATACTATCAAGCTGTAAAGCATGGTAGACTTCATATGGACAATGTTAATGCTGTAGGTAAACATTCATTCAAAGTACCAGCCACCGCTAATGAGAAAATGAGTCACCAACTAAGGTTTTCGGTGTAGGGCTTCACCAACATGTGCAAATAGTGTGGCACGTCGTACGGGAGGGAGAAAGAGCACTGTCCAGCTTGTGGCAAAACTTGCAAGGCTTGTGGCACAGCTAATCATTTTGCAGTGGTATTCGTTTGTTTGGTATTCGTGTTTTTTCAATGGCTCGCACCAACCTTCGACGTCATCTGAGATCAATTTTGCAATTTTTAAACCATAAAAGTTTTTTTCACAATTTTTAATTCTTATTGCTGTAAATTGATAGATGAACGTGTGAAGACCGAAAGTTGTTTAGATTTTCAGATATTATCTGCATAAAATACAAGGGTGCCAATAATCTCGGCCAGAACTCTGTCCATGTTGCATGCGATTGGCTATTTGTTACAAACCCTGCCTCTGTTGTGTGAATGCACTCATAGATGGATTGGAAAATCAAGGGGTTGATAAAGCAAGTTAATAACCAGTTTAGTGAGACTGGTTAGACGGGATTGCCATTGTTTGGATTTGTGAAGCCAGCTATTGCAAAGATACTCTATGTTGAACTTGTTTCAGTAGACAGGCCCCAGGTCTAAAGTTAAAGTGAATTGTCAATATTTGTGTTTTGAGCTAACTATGTCCATTCTCTTTTCACTAGGGTATTCATGTTCTTGAAGCACGTCACCTCACCTGCGAATTTCCCTTCCAGTGGACATCCACTGTTACTGTCTGTATAGAAATCCATTACCATGGGTGGTAAGACTACCCAGAGGTAGTAGACAGGTTTTCTTTTTATTAATGGGCTTACCCAGAGGACAAATGAAGAAAGTATAATGCAAATTGGTGTCGTCTATGATTAAGTATCAAGTGGTGTGTCTTATCTCTGCTGTTCAGCACTGGAATCCCCTCAGACTCAAACAACACAAACTCCCCTTGTCATGACATCAACCGTGATGGTCAACACCTCTAGCCCAGTGTTAACACTCATTCTCTTGTCCTCCTGGATGAACCTTTCTCTGACCTTTCCTTGGATGGAAAGCACCTTCTCATCCTGAATGAAGTGAGTAAAGGTGGTCTGATAATTGAGAGCTAGCCAGCACAACTCCCAACATTCATGACGCTTAGCTGGAGTGAAGGCATCTCATAAGAGAAACTTTGTGGAAGACAGAAGCCTTGGAGCACTTTGAGAAGGAACCCACCAGTCTTCTCCAACGAGCTATTGATTAGCTCGTCAGCCAGTGTGCTGATTCAATGGTCTCTGTAGATTGGGGTGATTGTAAATCTAAAACACAGCCCAGAAAACAGTTTCAAATGTAGACATTAAAATTGTCTTCATTGTCATAACTCAGGGGCATAGGGGGCAACTTATTGACAAATGTCACTCGCTGAAAAGGAGGACTGTGACTCTCAGGTGAGTTCAGCACCATTCAGGCCTCAAACCAAATATCGGTCTCCTTCATGTGGACATTCACTTCCCAGGTCTGAAGCTGGAAATAGGATGCATTTTTCAGTTTTAAAAGGGTTTCCTTCCAAAATACTATATTTGAAAGAAAAATCATTGCTGGGACCACTGCCAATCTAAATTGCCCAACCACTGCCTAGTGTATCATTTGTTTTTCCTGATTCCATATACTTGTGTACTGCTTAGGTTTAACAGGATTAAAAAAAAAAAAGGGGGGCGCCATCTGGACCTTGGGGCTCAAGAGCTGCTGAGGCTCATAAGGCTGGAAAAGGCTACAAAAGCTTTTCCAAAGACTTGGGCCTCCATCAGTCTACAGTCAGACAGATTGTATACAAATGGAGAAAATTCATTACCATTGCTCCTCTCCCTAGCAGTGGGCGTCCAGCAAAGATCACAGCAACAGCAAGCTGCATAATGGAGGTGACAAAGAACCCTGAGGATCTGCAGGCACCTCTTGAACTTTCTAACATGAGTGTCCATGAATCCAAGAAAAATACTAAACAAGAGTGGTGTTTGTGGGCTGATACCGTTTCAAGTTTGGTTGAAGTTATTGCTGCCAAATGAGGTTCCACCAGTTACTAAATCTCATGATTCACATACTTTTTCCAATCCACAAGTACATTGTGCTTATGTTTTTATGACTTAGATCAGAACATATTTTAGAAGCCATCTCTACGGGAATGCAGGTAATTCCAGAAGGTCCACAAACTTTCTCGCAACTGCATATACTGTCAGCTTCCTTTTGCTTACATTTTCATTTTTGTAGAGAAACAATTGCTATTAGTCCCCTCAACTACACGGATAGTTTGACATCAATAATAACATGTATCCTCCTATGTATCTGGGATTGAATATAGCTGCTGATTTACTTATTGCTGGAAAAAACGATTTAAAATTGTTATAAGGGCCTACATATATCTCAAATTTTTTAGCCTTGAAGTTGATCTGAAGTGTTTGTTTCAAATAAAAGTCAAAACCTCTCAATTCCACATTTATTTGGCATCAAACAAAATCCAATAAAACCTTTAAGAAATAACAATTGTCACCATCACCAAAACACTATCTGTTCTTTAATTTCTCCCACTAAAAATGTAAAACTAGAAGGTCAAGATCAATAAAACGCAAGCATTAGGGGTGGGGAGTGAATACATATCAGAAAGACGACAGCTTCTCACAGGCAAGTCAAAAAAGGCAGCAATCTATTCCTAAGGTTCTTTATAAAGAAGAGACTGGGAGAAAAGTTACAATACACAACACAGATCAAAGATGCACATTGAAGAGAAAGGATCAGAAATGAGTTTTCCTGCGTCAAGATGTCACGCCTTATTTGTCCTTGCTCAGCCCACAAATCAATTCTCAAAAATAATTTCAGACGGCAGGATGCTTTAATCACAAAACCACAGTGAATCTTCCTGGGAAAACCACCTCCACTTGACAGTCCTTTTTTCTGCGAAATTTAGCGACACGTTACTGTAAAATAGTTGTTTATGATATGTGTTTTGAGGAGAAATAAAGTCTTGATTACACAGTTTTCCTCCTTTGAATCATTTTTTTTTTTAAATTTTAGACTTCAGAGGGGAGTCCATTTGGCCTTTGGAATCCTGCTACCCCTCGCTTGCATCACACCTGCCCAATCACGATGCCTGCAGATTGGCTACCGGCCAATCGGAATCACCATAGAATTAAGGAAAAGGTTTGAGAAAAGCAGGCGTGACCATTTTGATGCCCCATTCATCTCAGCGTTTTTGCCCTACAGTGAAGTCCAACCTGCAGGTCATTTCATCAAACAGATGTGTGCTCCAGAGGGCAAGTCCTCACTCACTTTATTCTGCCTCATGGTGGACTTTTGCTCAACCGGACGCAGTGATGTTTATGGGTGGAACTTGGTAGTGGGTTGTGCAGGAGAGAGGGGAAGGTATCTCAAAGCAGTGGGTGAGGAATCCTTCGTCATATGACTCCCCCCCCCCCCCCCCCCCATCCCCCGTCCCCCGTCCCTGGGCAGCTTCACCTGTTCAAACCCTAGACAGGGCTGCAGGCGCACTGAGCGTTGTGTTAGCCAGATCGCCTATTGGTGGGGGAGAGTGGTTGCAGCGTTGCTACGAGGTCGCTGCCCCCAGGTCGAGTGCCCGGGAGTTTGGGGGGGTGGGATAAGTATCCGCTCCCCCCTTCCTCCCCCCAGTGTGGCCCGGTGCTGCCGCTCCGACGCCCCAGACCCGCTGGATTCTGGTGGCTCTCCAAGCCTTCGCTGGACCAAAGAGATGACGCGTTGTGTTCACACCCAGGCTGTCCAGCCCTCATACAGCTGGGCCAGGTTGTCCATGTTAGTGGCCTCTTTGATGACAAAGTCCACCTGCAGAGTAAACACACCAGCTCAGCTCCATGAGGATACAGGTCGTTTAACAGCAAATGACAACACACATTTGGAATAAGAACAATTATCATCAAAGTTCCCCAAACAGCCCCTAAGTTCAATTAAAGATGTTTAAAGGTGTACTAGCTAACTTCAGACATTGGAGGCCCCGAGTGGTAATGAGAGGTAAAACATGAAAATCAATACCAAGAAATGCTGTAAGGTCGTGTGAGTAAATTGCATACAGCCCTAGTCAGCTTATGATGCTTTTTACCAAAGGGACGAGAGAGAAAAAAAAACCCCAGCTGTAGTGAGTCCAGCTTTCTCTGGACGGAGCACTCGTACAGTACAGTGGTGGAAAGTCATGGTTTGCAGTGGCATGAAGGAAATAATTTGTGATTGCTAACGGACTTAGTTACTTGCTAAATACGCGCATTTTAGACAGGGTATCTTGATATTATGTCTTCAATGTTAGCTTAAGTTGTAACAAGTAACATTACTCATAGGATTTGATGTTCGCTCCCAAAATAAAACATTCCTCATTGATCGCACTGTAATTTTTGGCCAGCAGATGTTGCCTGTAGACCCTGTGTTCAACATGGCTTTGGTCTCAATGAAAACAGGGATTTACAGTTATGGACGGGGTGACAGCTATCTATGACTGCGGGAAACTATCTAAATGTCTTGCGCTTGGGTTGCTTTTAAATTACAAAATATCAAGGTAATCTAAATGGGCAAATAAATATGAAAGGATATTTCTACTAACACTGATCAAATTGTCCAACTCTTGTGTGTTACCTGCTCAGTAACGCTCATCCTCCTGTTAGGGTCGACGTCTCTGCCCTCCAGCTTGGCTTTCACTCTCTTCCACACACTGACAGCATAGGAGTTCCTCTCCTGGACAGCTGCAACACAATAACAACAGCAGACTGATGACGCACAGCGCACTGTGATTTCACGAGAATACATTTTGCTTGAAGATTTATGTGTTCCAATTTAAAGAATTTAATGAAATTCACAGCTGGTAAATCGTAATTATAACCTCGTAATTATAACCTCTGCGCATTCCAGGGGAATCAAAAAACAAAGAAAAAAATAAATAAATTGTAACCATTTATCACACAGGTGTTGTGATATATTTAGTAGTACGATGCTGAAAATCAAATTGAGGTTTATAAACATAAAAGTAAAGTTAAAAGTAATGCTTTCCTACTTGGAATTCTGACTTGTTCTACTGCATTTTTCCTAGTAGGAAGTGGAAATTTCTGACTTTCCAAGATCTCTGGAAGGCAGCATAACAAATGAGGGCACTGTGTATAGTGAGTGTAGAGCTGGGTGGTACCTCGTCCTGTTTTGGGATCTCGTACAGCCCTTTTGGGGCTGGGGTTCAGGCCTTTGCTGGTCATCAGCAGTGTGCCGGGCGGGGTGTCGGTGGGGGTGCCCAGATTACGAGGCAGGGCCTTGCGTGCATTCTGGGACATGGAGTCCGGCTGGGTCTTCACCCCGCTGCATCGAACAGCTGGGAGCCAACCAGAGACCACATGAGAGAAAACAAGCACTCATCACGCAAATGTCTTGACCTTTATTACAGCCCTGTACTGTGAAGCACTTTTCAGCACCTATTAGTGCTATATCAAATACGTTTATTAGTATATACCCCAGTAAATTATGGAGCTAATCACCCAACCCTAGTGATTAGGACTCATGTCCAGGAAAGTCCATACCTGCTGCAAAGCTGGTCTGTGCTGTAGAAACAGGGCTAGCACATTCACTGTCTCGGTCAGTCACCAGTGGGGAGGCAAAGCCCACCAGCCCATTATACACACTGTAAGGAGAAAGAAAGAATGACACACATAGACACACACACTGATGATATACAGGAGAAGATACCATTGAATATGACAATTATGCTATGTGGACCTGAAACTTAACTGATTTTTGTACAAAAAAAAAAGCATTCTTGTCTTTTCAAAACAGAAAAAATATACAGCAAAATATCCTATAGCTACGGCTTCTACTTTGAAGCCACTGGATGCAGTTTACCACAATGCATTGTGTTTTATTACAGCAGATACACTTCACACTCACCACTGTGATTTACATCAAATATTTCTCTAACAATGAGAAGGGCACTGCATTGCGTTATATTTATCTATAAGGCGTCCTGTACATCGCATCTGTCTTAAATACAGTAATTATGCTACCCGATGACAGAACTGGTTAGTTTAGCTAGCTTGTTGGTTCATGCTACTAAGCTACTTCTAAATGGAACTTTGACCCATCAATGATTTTAATGCAATATCTCATATTATCTATGTTTGTTATTGCTTTTTATAATGCATGGCCTCATATGGTGCCGATTGTGTGACATATATGACGTATATTGTATTGTGGATTTTGTTTGTAATTTTTATGAATGTTTTTTGTTCTCAGATTTCTCTTGAAAGTAATGAAGACCTTATTAAAGGAAAAAATTAAAGATCTGTTTGTGTGTGTGTGTCAAGTCAAGTCAAGTCAGGTTTATTTATAAAGCACGTTTAAAAACAACAAAGTTGACCAAAGTGCTGTACAAAGCCTAATAAATAATAACAAATTAAAATTACGATAAAGCAGGCATACAAAGATCAGTACATATAAGAGACATACACACTAATATATACAAGCAGCTCAAAACCATTAGGAAGATTCAAACGCTAGTGAGTAGAAGTATGTTTTTAACCGAGATTTGAAAGAATCGACAGATGGGGCGAATCTGATGGAAGAGGGAAGGCTATTCCATAGTCTAGGGGCTTTAACTGCGAAAGCGCGGTCGCCTCTGAGTTTGAGTTTTGATCGCGGGACGGCCAGGAGGCCCATGTCAGAGGACCTGAGAGACCTGGAGGTAGTGTAAGGGCTTAGGAGATCAGAGTGTATACCTCTGGCTTTGAGAGTGCAGTTCCTTTAGCGTAGCGGGGATCTCCTGCAGCAGGTCCAGCTGCTCCTGGCTGCGAGGCTGCCCGCTGGCCTGGACCACAGTGAACAGGACCAACTGGATGTTGTCCTGCCACGCCTTGTACTCCAACAGGAAGTGACGCACGCTGCCCTCATATGTCACCTCCTCACCGTCCGCCATTGCTGCCTCCTCATCCTGCAGGAGACGATGCACACAGTGGGACAACTGCTGGGTTAAAGCTAAAACATGATGGCCTACAGGGCTTTGCTCTGAATGGACCATGGCACAGATGGAGCATGTGTGTGTGTGGCAGAGTACTGGCAGGTACTGTAGGTGTGCGATTGTACATGTGCCTTATATATGTTAATTAATATTTCCAGAATTTCCCCAGAATTTCAATAATGTATCTATCTAGTGTACCTTACAGTGCCACAAAACCAGACCTTGTCTTCAATACTAAGGCAAAAGGGTAATCTATGACTTCTATTGCCGTGCATCAGTGACCAGTAGAAAATGCAACAACATCAACAGGTTCAACCTGTTGCAACAAGTCTCAATGCAGATAAAAGCCATGTTGTTTGTCATATTTGTCGTTGGACTTTGAAGTGCTCCGGTAACAAGACAAATTTAGGCGCTCACCTGACTAGACTCTACTTGGATTAGGGGTGGGCGATAATCGTGTTTATAATAGTAATCGTCATTTTAATTATGTCATCGTGGCAAATTTTCAAAATCGTTGATTCCGATTGTTATTTAGGCTACAAGAACGAGGAACGTCTAGAAGCGTCAGTTAGCAAAGCAACCAGTGTGAGTGTCTGTGTGCGCATCAGACGTAACATCACTTTCCTGCGAATGAATGGGCCAAATACTTTCCCCAATGCGTGCGTTCATGAATTGTCCCCTTAAAAAAAATACTACGTCGTATTCAGTCACGTCCCTCCGCCCCGTCCAACTAACGCCGTGTTCAGACAGGTTTTGACCGTTCGTTTTTTGCGAGCCGCGAGCGAATGTGTCAAGCCGGGCAGGAAGTCAGACACAGGGACGGCATAGAGCATCCGGTCAATTTCAAAAAAAATAAAAAAAATAAAAATAATCGTTCATTAATCGTAATCGAGGTAAAAGTTTGAAATATTGAATCGTTTGAATAAAAGTCATATCGCCCACCCCTAACTTGGATGTTGCACTTTTTTCATTAGCTTGTATTCCCCACTGTGCAGTATACAGTTGCGAGAAAAGGTTTGTGAACCCTTTTGAATTACCTGCATTCCTGTAGAAATTGCTCCTAAAATATGATTTAACAAATAACTCACAATTTCACAAATGTCTTGAATATATTGCTAAAACGTTAACAGCTTGTGTATGTGACCCACGAGCAGTGGCGGCTGGTGCATTTTTCTCCAGGGGGGGCTATACCAAAAAGTGCAAATTCGTTATCTTTTATACTACAATATGTAATGGTGAAAGACTAAAGTAACCGAAAAGTGCCTTGATAAGTGCAACAGAAATCTGACAACACAGAACCCTGAGACAATGGCAGAAAATTATGAACACAGTAAGACCTAATAGAAAATAACATTTAAGAAAAAAATAAATTAATATGGTATTACATTTGAAATACCCAGTGCCATCAAAACACTGAGTGAACTGGCTCAAACCTATATGACTTTGCCACCTTGTGGCTTAAACTTTTTGTACATAAATTTTGCCCTTCTCTCCTTGAGAGATGCACATTTCTCAATGACTCTATGGCACCACAGAACTTGACACAGTTTATTATTTTAGACAGGATGTGCCTGTTTTTGTCAACCTCTTCATTATGCTTACAGATCCCTATCCTGTAGCCTTCATCAAGCTGAGCAGCTATGTTTACTTTCCCAAACATTTGCTTTTGATTTTTCTGATATGTGGCTTAAATCATTCAAACCTGTCTGAATCCATGCTGGGTCTGAGACCTGTCATTTGAAAAAGGGTGCAGGGAAAGCAAAATAAAGCATTGGTGTCACTACATACAGTTAGCCAAGCCTTCCTACTAAACCAGCTCCTTGAAAACGACCGAGTATATTGTCTCATTCTGGCGCATTTTATGTCAGATGTACCACGAGCCACTCGCTCTCTGCTGCCAACCAGTGGTTGGTGGTGTGTAAATCAGCAGCATTCAGATAAATGCTGTTTGTACATGCGCAGTTCGTTGGTGGGGCACAGGAAAGCTGTGCCCCACCAAGCTCCTATCTCTTGTATTGAGAGGAGCGAACTGCGCATGTACAACTTATAACGAGAGTCAATGGGCAAAGATTTTTGCGCCCCAGGCCGGAAATACGTGACCTAGCAGTAACTTTAGACAACGTAGAACAATTTTAATCTACATTTTATTGCAGATTATACATTCTACTCACTAACTATATAATATTTACGTCGCTCATTTAAAAAAAAAAAAAAGAAAGTAATTTTTAAAGTCTTATTCAATGAAGTCTAGGATGTGGGGAGTGGTGGGGCGGCGCCCTAGCACCCTCTATTGGCCAGCCGCCACTGCCCACGAGATTTAGCAACTGATGGAAACTTTAACAGCAATAACCTCAACCAAACGTTTCCTGTAGTTGCTGATCAGATCTGTACAATGAAACCATGATGCTCCCTCCACCATGCTTCATGGTTGGGATGAGGTATGCAGTGTTTTTTTTGCCTCCAAACTGGTGTGTTGTGTGATAAACAAGAAACAAACGGCAAACAAGAAAGCATATTAAACAATGTGCTACCACACTGACTGACAGCTTTGTAGGAACCTTTCCCACAGGAGTTTTGATGTCTGTTTGGTCTGTCTTTGTCGGCTCAGTAAGTAAAACAGTTCTATATTTGGCTCCTGGCACAAGTTTAGGTGGACTAGGATCCAGTTCAGGACGTGGTGGACTTTTTGATGCTGCTGAGAGTAGAGCCAAACAGCTCAAAACATTCAAGAGCCAGACTGCTGCTCTGTCTATTCCAATTCTTCTTCTTCTTAGCTATTGTAATCTGCTTTGGTAGAGGTGAAGTTTAATTGGAATGAAGTAGTGTTGAAAGTTCGGTTAGCGTCAGAATGCTGGTACCTTATATCTCAGTGCTTCTCAACCATGGTCCATCATGACACAAGAGTCTGCAGGTTTTCATTTCAACCAAACACTATAGCAGCTCATTTCACTGATTAACGCACCTTCAACCAGAGAGGAGGAACTAATGATTGAAATAAGATGCTGTAGTGTTTGGTTGGAATGAAAACCTGCCTACTCTTGGGCCCTGATGGACGATGGTTAGAAACTACTGCCGTAGCTCATAACAGAAGGTTAGCTGAGCAGTGCAGCGATTGCTTTTCGTGCACATGAAACACTGCATCTAATTTGGATATTTAGTATCCTGGTAATGTTAGCCAATGGAGCGTGCGTGTGTGTGTGTGTGTGTAAAGTAGCTGGACATTCAGCGTTTGGTCTACCTTGGCCATGGCTCTCAGCAGGTGCTTGACGTCAGCCAGTTGGCGGTTGTGGTTAGACAGGATAGTCTTGATGGAGTCAACCAGGAGCTGCAGTGTCTCTCCACAAGACTCCAGCTGCTGCTCTCGATCCTCCTGTGCTCCCCGTTGGATGGTCAGCTCCTCCTCCAGCTGCTTCTGGGCACAGGCCAGCCAATCAGCGCTGCCTATGGGCAGGTCCAGCACTGGGGTCTGTGGTGATCAGGGAAGAGATGGACTTACTTTATATGATATGCGGACACTTTCTGAATAACCTATTAATATTAGGTAACACATGTTACTTGGCATATTAAATTCATCATGAATGCATTGTGATGTCAGAACATAACATGCTGGGGGTTTTCCCAGAGGCTCAGAGTACACACTAAGCAGTTCATATTTGAAAATGGCATTTTCAGGTCTTTTCGAAAAGCTTGCTGTCCACACTAGACCACCAAAAACTTTACTATCAACTATGAAATTAAGGCAAAAATTCCCAAAAAATATTTTAAAAAGAAAATAACACTATGAATCTGCTATGAAATTTATAATCTATACAGTTCCATCCCAAAAGTAACTCCATGTCTTTGGACCGGAGCGTAGGCTCTGTGCATAACTGGTAGACGTCAGAGGTCAAACCCACCAGTCTGTGCAGTAGCTGGAGTTCCAGGGGGGACACTGTACTGCTGAACTGGGCAGCATAGGAGCAGGTCTGCTGGCAACGCTTCAACAGCTCAAACAGTGCTGCGTCCATGTTGAGGGCATCGGGGGTTCGAGTCCGAAGCCCTTCAAAGTTCATGATAGTGGAGCACAAGAAGGTGACCTGGAGAAAAATGGCAGAAGAGTCCATCACTTTCTCTACCAAGCAGAACAGGAAATTAACACTAGCCACCAATCAAATGCTGTGGCTGGTAAGGCTGTCTACTACTATGGAAGGCAAATAAACATTGTTTTGGGGATTATATCCTTTTCAAATGGGAAAAAATAAGTCTAGAATACACTGGCCACTGTGGCTCATGGCCAAAAGAGCTTGCTCTCCTAATTTCAAATCACTCATTTTACAAATGGGCTCCCAAACATTTTCAGAGTAGTAGCAGTTCTGGTGCTGTGCTCATACCTGGCTGGTGCGCTGATTCTCTCTGGCCACCATGGCACGTTTCTCTCCGATGGTCATCTCAAAGTCCTGCAGGACAGGGGCCAGGGCTGGGTTGGCCCCCCCAGCCCACTTCAGGCGTTGCTCAATGCTAGCTTCCAGCGACGCCAGCTTCTCCTGAGGACACCAGCAGTCAAACAACACATGACACAGAGGACATTTGATTTGTGGACACTTTTACATGGGCAATGTGTAGCTCAATGTGTAGAGCAAGGCCGCAGTTAGGGTTCCATTCCCAAAGGGGGCAGTCACATTAAAAATGTATGCACTCATGGTGCTGTGAGGGTGTTTGGATTAAAGTGACCACCAGATTGTGTATGTGATGTGATCCTGACCTGAATGGCTGCGATGGCGGCCTCATCTTGACTCAGCTTGTACAGCTTCTTCTTCATGTTGCTGAGGATGACTGAACGAGGAGGAAGACTGACGCTCAACGGCTGATTACTGGGTCCGAGAACATCCTCATGCTGCCACTGCAGGACGAATGGACACCCACCCACAGGGAAACAGGGAAACATGTTAGCAATTGAAGGTCATCCTTTCAGTTTGAGGTTTTTAATAAGGTGTTTACCAATATTCATGGTTGGAGTATTGCCGCGTTTATGAAGATGTTGGATTTATCATATAATTTATCATCACGACCTGTCGACTAGGAAAAACCCTTCATGCCAGCATCCTAGTAGAAAGGGGAACTTCTTTTTTTTCCCCTTCAAAATTATCAGTTATATTAACACTAATACAATCAACTATACTTAGAAAATGAGAAAAACATCTACTGCAGTTCATTTATGGTCGATTTTAAATTCAGAAATCAAGATTTTGGATGTGGGCGTTCCAATGAGTTAAACATGTGGACGCTTCTACATTTTAGCAATGAGATGTCATCCTGTTCTTCCACTTCTCCCAATATGACATGAACTGATTGGCCGGTTAGAGGCATCAGCACAGTCTTGTATGAGCACCTGGAACATGGCGATGTGCAGCTGGCTCCTCTGCAGGCTGACCTTGGCAGCCTCCAGGCTGCCGTCCAGCCTCCTCAGCAGGTCCACTTTCTTCCAGGCGGTGTCGTAGGAAGAGGCTAGTACTGTGGCTCTGTTCAGAAGGAGCTGGGAGACTCGGCCCGATGCCAGGCTCTGTTCTACTGCCTTCTTACAAAGTTCATCCAGGGACACCTTCAGAGCCAGGACAGACAATCCATTAGGGTCAGAATAAAATTAACACTAAGGCACCAGCAAAATGCTGGTTAGCTTTTCAATCAGTCTCTTATATTCTACAAACTACTTCCGCATTTAATTCAATTGTCCAGTGAAATTTGCAATACACTTGAACAGGGTATCTGCAGGTCTCAGAAAGACTTTTTTTTTTAATGCTATCCAGAACTGAATTTAAGACCAATTTAACAGCCAAAATAAAGTTACAATGCTGGCAAAACCAGCCTATTTCTGACTAAGCATACAAACAATTAAGGTTGTGAAATTATAATTGGGCAGTGTAAGAGTGCCAGAAAATTAATTATTAAATGACATGAAATCCAACTGTGTTCCATTTAAGACTTTTAATACATTTTTAATGCTGCCTGTAAATGATCTGACCAACTTAAAAACCAAGCTGGAAAAACAAGCCATTTTCTGATTGAATCTAGCTAGTTCTGAAACTATAAATGGGCAGTATAAGAACAACACCTGTTCTGTGTTAATCTAGAGTGGACATGCAACACCTCTAATAACTGGAGTTGACATTTTAAGAGGCCTTAAATTTTGATAACCAACTAAAAAGACTAAAAAGACCCACAGACACCCTGTTGAATACAATGTGGCCTAAAACCACTAAAACTGTCTGAAACCAGATGTGAACCCTCCCCCCCCCCCCACACACACACATCTAACCTTGCTCTCAGCTCCAAAGTCTTTGGCCTCCACCTGGGCGACAAGGTCGAGACCAAGAGCTGACAGGGTGCTGCAGAGGGCCAGACCGAGGGCCTGACTGGGCAGACCCATCAGCATCTGACGAACAAACTCTGCAGTGAAGGCCTTGATGGGTCGGGTCATCTGGTCCTCACTAACCACTGCCACACCAGGCCCAGTTGCCGCGGGGCCCCGATACAGTGGCTTCCCTAAACCTACCGGCCCATTGGAGGGCGATGAGTCCTCAGCCGAAGGACAGGTACCTGATCACAGAGGGTTTGTTAGCACAAGGAATACACATAACACTATCAAATACTCAGACAGCAGGCTAAAACAGTGCAACGTGGCATGCGTTGCCCCCATTAATGCTTGCTGTGCTCTAATACTAATGTGCTCTTACCAGACAGGGTCTGTGCAAAGGAGGCGCAGAGCCTGAAGAAATCCCTGATAGTCTGCAGCCTCTTGAGGAAGAAGACCTCGTCCAGGAGCTGCCGCTGAGCCAGGCTGTCAAAGAAGTGGAGCTGGGCAACCCGAGCCTCCCGCAGTACGTCCACCTTTCTCCAGGCCGACGGCACCTCCAGAGAACTCAACTGGACCAACCAGTGGAGATGATGAGGAGCAAGATGGGGAAGGGATGGGTGAGTTTAATATATTGTCTAACATAAATAACTTTTCTTAAAGCGTTCAACTTGTTGGGAAGCCCTTGTCTATTGCTAGCTAGCTCCACAGCAAGAACGTATTAACAAGTTGCTTTGTCAACCAAACTGCAGCAGGAATTTCTAGTTAATCATAAATAGAGTCGATTGTGCAGACGCGTACTAGTGAGTATATATATTCTGTATACACCACAATTGTCATAATTTGATTTATAATTGATAACTGATTGTCATAAATCTGATTGGATACAAGCTTGTCCTAGTTAGGCTTCTAAAGCCCTTCTAAAGGCTTGTTTGTGATAAAGGGCTAGATACATAAACTTGACTTGAAATTTGACAATAAAGACACCATAAATCAAAAAACATTCAAGAAGTAAATCGACACAGGGAAGAAGTGATACATAACACCATATCATTTAAGGCCTATCATTAGTTGTAATGTACTTAAAGAGGGTTAGGCCGGGTTCACACCGGATGCGGAACGGCGACGAATGACGACAAAAAAATCTTTCGGCGCCCATGTTAACCAATGTGGCCATGCACACCGGCCGCGGAAGGGCCGAATGGCCGCGGCCTGCAGCGATCGTTTCGGCGTCTGGTCTAATTTTTCTCGATTCGGGAGCAATCGTGTCAAGCTGGGCAAGAAGTCAGACACAGGAACAGCATAGAGTAGGGGTGGGCGGTACGGCCTAAAATTTATATCACGGTATATTTAGAATTTTGGACGGTAACGGTATATATATATCACAGTATATTTGTTTTTCTTATAATAATAATAATAATAATAATAATAATAATAATAAATGCTTTAGGAGCAGTACAAGACTCTGGGATGGTAACAATTTATTCGCGGGGGGGGGGGTTAACTATGAGGTTTCTACTGGGCTCTTCCATTAGTATCCTGTAATCTGTATATTACATGTACATGTACATTGAATTTAAGTGTTTATGAATGTTTTATTGTGCAAAACTGCACTGTATTAAATATAAATAGCACCTTATATGCAAACTTTTTTCCAAAATAGGTTCTGAACAATACAAATAAATATTAAAAAAACAAAAAAAAAACATACAAATGTAAATTTCAAGTATTCCAATACTTCAAATAACTTCTACTGTATATAACAAAAACCTCAGCCGTTTGGCTGAAGTATTTTCGACCTGGCATCACCTCCAGTGTTTTGATCAATGCCTTAAACCAGGTTCGCTCAAATGTTTGTATAGCAACCATGTCCTTACATAGGTACTCCGTTATGGAATGTGTAATGTCCTTCCACCGCTTGCTTTTTTTGTCATACGGATAGCCACTGGAAAATGACTCTGCTAGCGACGTCTGCGTTGTGGTTTTTCGTTTAGCACCACTTGCGGAGGGACTGCTTGTGTCTGCGCGCATCCTAGTACTCTCTTCATACTCGGACATGTTTTGTTTTGAGGTGATAAAACAGATTGCTCGTGTTACCACCGCCGGCAACAACTCTCGCTCGACATTGCTTGCAGATAATAGTTTTCTGCTCAAGGTCCGACTTTTAAAACCCAAACCACGTCCAGATGATGGACGAAGCACCTTTCTTTCTAACTAATTCTTCTTCTTTGTTTGCATCGGGAACAGGAGCTCCCTCCATTTCACCATGCATCTTCAGAAAGCATTCGTCTGTTTACGTCAAAGTTTACGTTGCACTACTCACGTGTTTTTTTTAGTAGCCAATAATGGACCAACTTTTTCCACATCGTCTTTTTCCACAAACTAGTTTATTATCTTTAAATGGCAGCGCGCAGTTCGCTAGCTTTGTGTGTTACATTTGTAAATGTGAAAAAGTATTTTTACATTCAAAGAGCCTAAAAGTAGCCTTCTACCGGTACATCCGGTAGAGTCAAATCTCTACCTTGGCACGGATTTCTACCGGTATACCGGTTCAACCGTTATACCGCCCA
This sequence comes from Hoplostethus atlanticus, assembly GCA_034670405.1. Classification (NCBI taxonomy): domain Eukaryota; kingdom Metazoa; phylum Chordata; class Actinopteri; order Trachichthyiformes; family Trachichthyidae; genus Hoplostethus; species Hoplostethus atlanticus. The sequence continues at coordinate 640,312 of JAXDDX010000185.1, forward strand.
CCCCTAGCATAGAGCATCCGATCAATTTTCAAAATATAACAAATTTCAAAATAAAACACCCTGATTGATGATGCCGTTGGATATCCAGTCTATATATATATATATATACACACACACACACACACATATTTCTCAGTTGTGTCTAAACTTTTACTGTCTGTGTCTAAACAGAGAGCGAGAGAGAGAGCGAGCGAGAAGCAGGCACACGCACACAAGTAGGTAGAGAGAGAGAGAGAGAGAGAGAGAGAGAGAGAGAGAGAGAGAGAGAGAAGCAGGCACACAAGTAGAGAGAGAGAGACAGAGACGAGCAGGCACAAGCAGAGAGAGAGAGAGAGAGAGAAAGATAAAACCCCTAAATTGAGAAAACCAGCGGAGATCGGCGCGTCTGGTGTGAACAACCAAACTCCTTCTCGCTCGATCGGCGCCGATCGCAGCGCTTACTTTTCCTTCCGCGTCCAGTGTGACCCGGGCATTATGGTTAGTGAGTGCTACCTTCTCAGTGAGCTGTCCGAAGGCCGTCTCCAGCTGGGCGAACATGCCATCGAAGGCCACTAGCAGCATCTGGCCGGCGGACATCTTGGGTGTGTCCTGTCCTGACCCGTCAATGCTGCGAGGCTGGATCAGTTCAGAGTACTGGGCACGCAGTAGCCTGAGCACACAAAGAAATTGCTGTTAAACCCCAGCCATGCCGGGGGGGGTGTCCTGGTGGCTCAGTAGTCTAAGGCGCATACCACATAAACGTGACGTCCTGGGTTCGAATCAGGCCCGGGACCTATGTCGCATGTCATCCCTCCTCTCTCACCTGATCTTTCCTGTCTCTCTCTACTGACTGGCAAATAAAGGCAAATGCCAAAAAAATAATCTTGAATTAAAAAATTTAAAAAATTAAAAAATAATAAAAAAATAATAAAAAACCCTCAGCCATGCCAGTGTTTCATACACTACTATCAGACGGTCCTCCCACAAACAGATTCCCCAAGATGGCATACTAAACATCTTGGTGCCACCTGACAAATGACGCTGTAGAATTATGACTGTGTGGCCTGATGTCTACTACGGTGTTCATTTGGTGGTTTTTGTATCATTCTTATAACATCTGAATTTTGGCTTCATGAGTGTTTGCCCTGGAATATCGCACAAGGGATAGCAACACCTTATCCTGTGTATTGATGAATGAATCATATAACAGTTTTACTAAAACCCTTTTAGTCATTACTGTGTATTGTTCCTTGAATTCACAGTAAACATGTGGCAACATGTAAATGCCCTACATGTACACTTTTATTTATGCATCAGTGGGGATACAGCTGATAAGCAGATATTCAATACGCATGATGTTCTATTGGATAATGGTTTAAATGGAGATACAAACTGCTTTTGGTTCCTTATACTCTACAGCCATACCTTTGTCACTTCTCTACAGCTTGGTAAAGTGACCACAAAAGTGCTGTGACCTAAAGTGATCTGTTGGAACAGAGGAACGCAACCCTTTTCGCAACCCTCATAAAAAGGAGTTCCATTCCTAATCACATCAGTTGACAAATGCATTTACAACTAGTTCTTCATCTTTGTGACCCTATGAGGACGTGTCCGGAGGGGAGAAGTCCTACGAGCCCTCTGTGGCTTAAGTAGTGAGTCGCTCTCAGACTCCATCTGTCAAAGCATCACTATACACCAGTCGCAAACGCACCCCCTCCTCCACTGCTGCTCTGCATGCCCTTTCTTTTGGCATCTTTCAAAATCGTGCTGTGGGGGGAGAAATAATCAGACTGGGAGGGTTACATTACTCTTTAAAAGTAATGTATGACATTTGTCAAATTTATCACCTCCTACACAAGTATAAAGACACAGCCAATAAACTACTTTTCCCTGCATGAAACATATCTGCACTTTGAAATAGTTTGGTAAAACAGCTGTGATGCCGTAACTCATGAGTAAAATCACTATGAGTAATAGACTATTCAACTATTTAGCTCAAACATACAACACTACATACACTGGTTCCATGGTGATTTGCAAGCTGCTTAAAGTCGTTTAAGCAGATTACTCCATCATGTGATTAGTGTTAAATACTAATCCCTGCACTGTGAAATTAGTCAAATGAATTGCACTAGTCCCTGTGGCTGGTGGAAAAGCCTACCTGGTGATATGGAGGCAGTGGTTGTGGGTGTCGTGGTCCATGCCGGTGGTGGCCTGCAGGCTGTCAGCTAAACCCTGCAGACCAAGGCCGTCAGAGCTCTGCTCGACCAGCTGCTCCAGCTCTGCCAACATGGCCTCCAGGGTGGGCTCACCCTTCAGCATGCAGCGCAGTGCCTCCGGGAAAATGATCTGACGAAAGTTGGTGTTCAGTTCCTACAGTGAACAGAGAGACAGAGCAGTGTCAACAAACCCTTCCTCATCTTTTCCCCATCGGCTTTTCTAAGACTTCTAAAACTGAATTTAAAACCTCAAATGCTTTCAAGTATGTAGTTTCCTGCTCTGGAATCCAGATGACAGATCTGTTGTAGTGGCGGTAGAGGGGGATTGAGTCATTGAGGTTGAGTCACCTCAACACAAATCCATGTGGAAACATGTAAACGCCCTACATGCCACAGGGTGGTCCACACCGAGTCTGTGCTCATTTGGTTTAGCTAAACCATTCAACCTATCACCGGTTAAGTCTGCATCAAATGTTTCTGTTTACTATAGATCTGTGTGTGTGTGTGTGAGAGTGAGTGAGTGAGTGAGTGAGTGAGTGAGTATATAGAGAAAGATGAGGATTCTATTTTTTCTTGAAAAGTATTGGATACATACATTTGATACAACAAATGTATCCAACTGTGAAATTGCAAACTTTGAGAAAAAGAGAAGTACACCAAACAATATTCTTATTTGCCTTCTAAGTTCATTACTTTACAGTTGTGTTATGTTGTGTTGTAGGAGCAGGTAGCCTGGCTGTCACTGGCTATGACCCTGTGAATTGAGAGTATGGTCGGTGCTGCACCCACCTGCAGGCAGGTGTAGACACCATTGGCTAGGTAGATAGCCTGGGTCGTGGTTGTGGGTGCTGGGAGCTCCAAGTCGTGGGGTAGGAGCAGGCAGCGCTGCAGCAGCGTGGCCAGAGCGCTGATGTTACCGCTCATACTACAGAGCTCCTCCAGGAACCAGGCTCCATCCCGAGATGTCAGGTCCACCAGCTGCTCTCCAGCACTGGCGGCCGCCCCCTCCATCACCAGGTTACGCCTGGAATGCAAACAGGCAGACTGAAACATAACTGCAAATAAACAGCTCTTGAATGTCTCCTTCTGAGCAAACATTTTTTCTCTGCTTCTTTTCCCAGAGGAACAGGTAGGCACTTGATTTACTACACTCAGGGTTCAGACAGCCAAATTTAAGACTTTTTAACAACCTTTTTAAGGTTACTTGTAAATTGACCAATTTCAAAATAAAGAAGCAAAGCTGGCAAACAAGCCTATTTCTGATTGAACATAACTGATTCAAGTTGTGAAACTATACATTGGAAATACGAAAAACAGCACCAGTAAAGTAATGGTTAAGGGACATTAATTGTGTTTAGCAAAGCAGACCCTGTTCTATATTAATCTAAAGGCTGGTCTACACAGGACGCAACTCAGCCACCTTTTTTCTGTTGTGCATCTCTCGCAGTAAAAACGCTTTCATTTTAACAAACGTTGCTGTCCACACCGGCTCGTGCTCTAGCTGCGTCTCACACTGTGTCTTTTTACACTTAGTTTTTTTTGTTTTAAACTACGTGCGTAAATGCGCTATTTAAACCCCACATAAATGCGCTATTTAAACCCCACAGACGAGGCTTTTTAACCAATGTAACAGATGAATTTCAATCAGAAATAAATAATTAACCTCATCCTGCCTTAGTCCTATCAGACCACAACAAAAAAACGTTTTTGAGGATGACCGAGAAGGAGAAAGAGAGCGAGTGCTATCTTTCTGTTTGCTGCTGGCACTACCCCATCAAGAGCACTAAATCGATAGAAAGAAATCTTTTAAGGCATTTGTGTCGCAAACAAAAATAATGTAAACAGCCTATTGTAGTCCAATAGCAACACCATAGGCTTTCAAACGCCAAAACTATACTTTTTACGTTTAATTCAGTATTCTGTGTGTGTTTATAGCCTATTTACACTAAACGTTCTACAGGAAAAACTAAAACATGCAAACTACCCATTATTTTCAAGTTCTGTTTAAGTAGTGTACGCACAGCAGAAATGCTACTGAAGCGGAACCAGTGTGGACACGAACGCAGCACTCGCACGTTGTACTCTGTCTTTATGCGCTGCTGACGTGACGCAGCCAATGTTAACATGAAGTAAATGTTTGTTTCATTTTGGGTGCTGTAATGCATGAAGCTGGTGATTTACGCAGTGCATTACATGTAGTTTTCAAACAATCAAGATTTAATGTTGCCAAGCGCTGAAAGTATGTTAGTGAACTACAATGACCATAATTCATTGCACCTATGACACAGCGCATCTTTGCTGCTTGGAGTTGTGGTGTGTCTGTGCCGACACAAACTGAATGGAGAGACATTTTGAAATGAAGCCTCCATAATCAGATGGAAGTGTAGTAGTCAGCTAATGTTGCAACGCCATTAGCTTCTACTAGACAGAGAGACTTGAAAAAGTCAAATTATTTAGGCCCGTCTTCCTTTGTGAGCATTGACTAACAAGGCAGTGTGCAACAGGTATTTCCATATCACCTGCAGAGTGTGCAGAGGGCTGAGGTGATGATGCCCGCCAGGCCAAGGGAGCCCGGCTCTCCGTTCTCCCGCAGGAAGACCGCGATGCAGCGCTCAATCTCCTGCAGCTGCTCCTCGCAGGCCGCTGCCGTAGTGCCCTCTGCCTTGATCCGCTCAGCCTGGCGCATTACTCGCCCGTTTGTGTCGGCCGTCTGGTGCTGCAGGGCCAACTCCACACTGGACAGGAACTGGCAGAAGGCTGCAGGAGACTGGGGGGCAAACAGCACCTCGTACCTGATGAAGGGAGGGAGGGGGGAGGACACTTAAGGCTGTGATCATATAGGATTTTTGCTCCTTAAGAAGAGGATGAGGAGCCCATTCTGAAAGAGGAAGAGCTCGTCCAAGAGCTTAAACACAGGCTTAACCAAAACTGACAGCTAGCCTGTCAAAAACACCACACAGAAGAGGAAAGGGAAAGGCAGAAAAAGCATTGAGGAAAGGGTACAAGTGGAATGAGATTCAGGCAGGACAAATCCAGAGTGTCCTAAATATCAGCAGCATCTTTCTACTACTGTAGAACAACCCCTTTTGCACAATGCATATTTTAAATATCTAAAGAAAACGAAAGAAACTTTTAAATAAACACTGAGGGAGCATCATTATAGTGTGCGAGTATTTTTATAAACATTTGTGACAGTGCCTGTTTTCAATGCCATTTTGAATATAGAACCAGATACTGGGTGAAACATTCAATAAAGACATGAGCAGATTTAGTGTTTTTAATTTCACACTTTTAAATTATTTTTTTTGTCTTTGTCTTCTTTTTGGTTGCCTCACAACTACTATGTGTCGCATAGTGTGCTTTTTAAAGCCATCTCCTCTCCTTGACCTCCATCTCCCCTTCAAGATTAAAGTGGATTTAATAGTTGGATTTAATAGCTGAAGTAAACAAGGGTCATTAACCTTCGCCTGCTCAGTGTATTTCACAGAGGTGGTCCTAGTATTTTGTATAATGCCAGAAAGGAAAACATGCATGGCTACTGACTGCCTGTAGATGTGCTGGCAGTGCTCCACTGTCATGTCTCTCAGCAGCTCCTCCATCCAGGACTTCCACTGGTGGGCCCGGTGGCGCAGCAGGGTGGCCCGCGGGTACAGCAAAGCCACCGTGGCATAGCTGTGCAGCTGCTCCAGGCACCCTCGCAGGGCCCCGCGTCGCTGCTGCAGCAGGGAGCCCACGTCTGCCTCCAGGCCCTCGCACTGGCTGATCAGGTGGGCCTGGCCGGCGTTCTGCAGGAAGGCAGTGGCTGGCACGTAGCTGGGAGGACCTGAGAGTGGAAGAGAACACAGAGAGAGACAATAAAATTAAGGTATCTTTGATAGAAGCTAAAAAGGGAAAAGCTTGAACTGTGCTAACCTTTCACTCCAGGTGTTCTAGGAAAACTGGATGGGAGCTCCTTAAAATGGTGCTATGCGTAGCGTTTAAACATCAATAAATCATTAAAACAATCATGTAAACAAACAAGACCATCACCGATAAGTTTGGCAGCCTCCATCGGCCTCTACAATGCATTTTATAGTGTGTGTCACTGGGTCAGATTTGGTGCAAAATCTACTTAACTGCTTTACGGCACCAATGGGAAATTGTTATGGCATAAAACCGGAAGAGGGCGCTGGTTTTCCACCACCTGCCATTGCCAGAATCTCTGAAAGCTTTAGCTCCATTTGTGGTTGAAGGAGTGAAAGGATTATGGGAAAACAAATCACTTCCAACATGTTTATCTTCTTCAGTAAAGCCAACGAGGAAATATGGTCCTTAATTTTGAGAAACACTAGCATGGATGCTACGATCCAGAGACGTTGGAAAGTCTGAAATTCCACCTTACTACTAGGAAAAAGGCAATGGAATGGACCTTCAAGTCGGAACTCCAAATAGGAAATAGGAGATTTTTCAAACCCGAGGATTCCGAGATTACTTTTAACATGTTTGTAATCCTCAAAATACACTTACATTTGATTTTCAGCACATCGTGACCATAACTATCAAAACACCTAGGTTGTAAATGTTTAAACATATGAATATAAAATGTAAAGTTGCACTTACAGTTGCTAACGTTATATGGTAACCAACACTGCTAAATATCACTGACATAACATTAGCTATTGCATGGGAAACAGTATTTCATATTGGACAAACTCAATCTTGCGGCCATACAGATTTCTTTCTTGATTTTTTTTCAAGTTGGACCACAGGAAAGCACAGCATAACAATACCACTGGTGTGATATGGAGGCTACAGATCATCTCATTTTCTTATGTAATTATACCAAGGTATCAGACAATGATATATTTATGGTTAAAAAGGCTGCACATTGTCCCTTTAACCAAACCAACCCATTTAGACACACACTCATTCCAGTGGGACTAACCAAGGTCAATGGGGTTGCTGATGTCCTGCAGCAGGCTGGCCAGCTGGGTGGCCTCCAGACTGGAGAAGGCTGCCTGGTATTGGGAGATCCACTGGTCCAGGTCAGCCAGCTTGCTCTGGATGGCTTCCTGCACAGTCCGCTGCCGCGACTGCAGCTGGGTGTGCTCAGAGTACCTATGGAGATGAGGAGTGGATGGATAGGCTTTCAGACTGCAGGTGGTATATATTGTTACCTACAATGTTCATATGCTCCACCCACTTGACACAATCCCAGGATATATTGAAATGTCCTCTACGCAGAGATTGGAAATTTGTGGATCAAAGAGGGGAACTACTTAATTCAAATGTTATTGCTAATAAAAATCTCACAATTGCATTTTCCACCTTCTCATGTGTGCAAATTTGCTGAAAAAAATCCATTATTTTGAAAGACATGCCCAGAGAGAAACAGTGCCCCCCTTTGTAATATAATTTCCTCGCTGTTAAGCCACTTTCCTAATTTAATGAAAATGCAATCCATGACCTTTTCATTGTCTACCAACCTGTAAGTCATTGAAGGCAGAATGATGTTTCACATACCAACCAGAACAAGCGCTGATAAGTTAGGCTCACCTCAATCTGTTCTGTTGCATTCTCCCACAGAGTGTTTGCTGACATATCCCTTCAATATTATTTCAAATTTTGATATTATTATTTGTTGTCTTGTTGTGCATTCTGACACCTTGATTCCATTCAAACGTCAAAACCTGTATAGCTACTTTTTCAGTTTAATTATGAGTTGTGGTTTTGAACATTGAGCTTTGGTTTATAAGTCACTACAACAAGTAGAGTTTGGATTTCTCAAATTTCCCCATCTCTGGTAGTGTCAGTAATGTGCCTACCTTATAAGGATGGGCATTTGCAATTTTCCCCCCACATATCCAATAGTGAAATTAATTTTAGAGTCAAATCAAATAGCCAATATTGACGCTTTTTATACGTATTCACACTGATGTCTTGGAACATGAGCAAGTTATATGCTCCAAAATTATACCAATAGACCTGATTATATTTGAAAGAAACTAAAAACCCAACAACCCCAATTTATTAAGTTTGAACCTATGAAAAACACATGTTCCTATGAAAAATGGTCAGAACCCAAAGATTTGAGAGCACATGTTTAACCCTAGTTCTTTTGAAACTTATCCACATTTCTAGGGTGAGGCATGTATGTACAAGATGGCCTCTGACCTTTGCTCCAGGGTGAGGATGAGGTGGTCAGGGTGATTCTCAGCCCCCTCTAGGAAGGACATCTCCTCCAGCAGCTTGGCTTGCAACTTCTCCCCCTGGCAGAGCAGTACCTGTAGGGCTAGGTACTCCTCTACTGCCTCCTCCACCTGGGGCAGCACTGCCAGTATCTCCTCACGGTTCTTAAACCAGTTCACCTGAAAATGGTCCACACATTACAGTAGTCAAATTCAATTTTATTCGTAATAAATACTGGCTACAATTCATTTGTAGCCAGTATTTGGTAGATCCTTAGTAAGTGGGTGAAAAAAACAGCTGTATTTAGTTGATCATTTCAGGCTAACCCCTGTTCCCTTTCTCTCCCTTCCCTCCATTCCATGACTTGTTCCGTACAGCTTCTCTAGTTTTCTTTTTTACTAAAATGTTTGTTTGTTTGCTCTTTTTTTGTTTTGTTCGTTCTCCCCTCCATGTAAAGCGTCTTTGGGTACTTAGAAAAGCGCTATATAAGTCCAATGTATTATTATTATTATTATTATTATTATTATTATTATTATTATTATTAATAAAAATAGTATGAATCTGTATATTGTAATTATCTGATTTCTTGTCAGCTTGATTTATTTTTGCATTTGCATCAGACCTATGTAATTCATTGAGGGACTACCAAATTTTTAAGACTGAAGTGCAAGATCCATTATATTGAATTTATTTTTGTGCCCCTTTAAAAAAAACAACACAAGAAACTAACTAGCTTGTGAGCCCATTTGAGGCATTTCCTGGGGTAAGGGTAAAACACATATTTGATGTACAATATGGGTTTTTGAAAGCTGATATTTTTCTATTGAAGTTGCCAATAGCCAATATTTTGTGCCAATATTCAATTAAGTATTCAGTGTTTCCTCCAGAATTTTAGTCTCTATTCTAGGATGGAAAAGCCATTGACATTTAGCATTTAACCCATCATGAAACACTAAAACTCTCCATTGAAACCCAGACTAATGAAATTCTTTTCTGGTTAGCAGTTCTGTAAGGCATAGTTACCCACCCCACAAATACAATGGTGGGAGAAACTTTGGGATACATTACTGCCTTTAACAAAGTATTAATTTACAATAACATTTAATGAACAATTAAATGAATGCATAATATGTGCAAAGAAAATACAATGTTGTGCCGGGTTTTACAGACTTTACAGTTTTTATGTAGGGCAAAACCAACATCATGTCAGATGGACAAGTGCCCGACATATCTGCAGAACCTTATATCAGTCTAACTCCATCCTGGCCTAGCATCCTGCATTGCGATGCCTCACCTTGATCTCGGCCACTCTTGAGGAGAAGAGGGAGCGTGTGATGTCCCTCTCCATCTCCCTCTTGCTCTGCTTGCTGTCGACTTGCTGGCCTCCTCCTCCATACACCGCCCCGGCAAAGCCCACCTCTCCCCCGGCCGTCCAATCCACCAGGGGGTCGTAGACGAAGGCCTCCAGCAGGGTCAGTAGGGTCTCTCTGCCCCGACGCATCATCTGAACCACCTGAAACACCATATATGACATGAGGCTTTACTCAGCACTGCATCAGCCATCAGCACGATACAGCAAAAGAAAGCAGGGTGAACAGCTAAGAGTTACAAGGGGAAGAAGGACTAAGAATAAAACCTGACAAGGTATACAATGAACAATTAGAACCACCCGATATGAAGCAGCGCCACCCAGTAATTAACCGATAACATTACATTAATATTCCACTAAATAGGGAGCATGTAAAGGGATCCAGTGTTTATGATATGAACGTGACCTGTTCACAGGACAGCCTGAAGATGCCCTCCACCCCGGTGACTCCCAGGGCGGTCTCGATGTTGTGAGTCATCCTGAACGGGACCTTCTCTGGCACCCGCAGACTCTTCCCTGTTGACGCACAGACATGCAGTTCAAGCTACACTAAATCTGGAATAGGAGTCTTCCAATAAAAACATTTAGCAAATATTTTTTAAGTTCTATTTCTACTTATATCCTTTTCTTCAGAGATGCATCCTTTTCCCATCTGCTGTGCTAAATCATTAGCACAAGTGAGACCATCAGAGAGAAGATTAGCAGCCTCTACACTGCAGGTGTTGGTGATTATCAAATCAAAGCATATACTTGTGTAGAGAACGTTGTACCCAAGCTGTCTTGGAGAGGACGAACTTCTCAAGAACTCGAGCACAGAGAAGCCTCTTTACAGTTTGAGATGTGTGACTGTTACGCTGTGCAATCAATTACGGCTCACAGGTGTTCATTTTCCGGATCTGTTGTTTAGACTACTATACTCTCCTCAAGTGTGGACCTGTCTCCAGAATCCTGCAGATTTTTTATTCTGCAAGGCAGTTTTCATTCTAGTTGTCTAATTAGGGAATGACCTGGGACCACCAGCTAAATGCAATTCACTACCTGGTAGGATAGAAAACCAGCTGGGCTCTGGACACAGAGGACCATATTTGAGGACCAATGCTATAATTTGTGCTATAGACACTAGTGTCCATTGCATCCTCGGTTGGCAAGTAAACTTCTGGGATATTTATCCATCCTTATCCTTATTATCCTTATTTATCCATGTTCATATAACCCCAACTGATTTTATTCTATTTTTAAGTTCATATCCTATTCTTCCTCATTGTACATACTCTGTTATTACTATATGCTGCTGCAATGACCCAATATCCGCACAGGGATCAATAAAGTTCCATCTTATCTTATCTCAACAAGCAGCTCTGTGGTTTCTTTCTTGAAGCTGTATGGAACATCATTAGTGAGATTAAGTGGTTTTGCTTGCTCCAAGGCTTTACCTTTTTCAAAGCAGACGTTGTAGTCAATGTGCACCACCTCTCCAGTTGTCATGTCAATCAGTACGTTGTCTAGGTGGCGGTCACCGAGGCCGATGATGTAACCCACCATCGACATGACAGCGGTGGATCTGGCGTAGGACTACAGCATACCAGAGAGGGGATTATCAGCTAAATACATCTGCATACAAATCCTCTTACTTCGACAGACTGTTGTATGGAACACATCCACAAAGATTGCACATGTGTTCAATTCATTCTATAAAGCAAACGGCGGTGCGGTTCATTAGGAGTGAGAACATAATCTGAACCAACTACAGGAACCGACGCCAAAACACAAAGTTTTATGGGTATGAGACAGATTGTGACATCTGATAGCCAGCAGTTACTCATGCTCGGAAAGCGTTGCATAACAAAATACACCAAGGGTAAAGCACAATTTGGACTAGGGATGCACCGATCAGGTTTTCTGGGGCCGATTCCGATTGCCGAATTTTTAACAGTGTGATTGCCAAACCACTGTTCCAATTGTCGATTGAAATGATGCATTTTACCACATCATGTAAAAGGTGCACAGCACACATAAATAGTAAAATTCCAATATAGCACTGCGACAGATTGTTCTTATGGCTGCATGACATAGCTGGCCTATCCATGTGTGAATACATAATAGGTTTTTCCCCCAAACATAGTAATTATAAGTTGTTGTGTGCTTGATGACTGAGGTGCTTACTCACCTATTGCCACTGGTAGTGCATGAAAGGTTTTTCATTTCAGCCTCATAGGTCCTTCTGTCCAATAGATCAAACTGGTTCTAATCTATGATCATAGGCATTCTGCTGACTGACGCAAATTGGCTCATATGTTTAATGGCATACGTTCGACCACTTTCCTGATCCGGCAATTTAAAGCTTTTTTGTTTGATTGGGCAGTTAAAATGGTAATTAATGATCACCCAATTAGAACATTTATCAGCTGATTATGATTGATGGCTGATCGAGCGGTGCTCCCCTAGCTGGGACTGATTCTCAGATTCAGCTATTTCTTCATGTGTTCTTAACTGATATGAACACCAGAGAAAGGAAATTACAGCAAAGACTGCAGACAAGTCAATCATGCTGAGCTATAGTTGCAGAGACTGGAATTGGGATTGTTTCAACTCCCCCCACCATCAAAATCTCTAACCTCACAGGATAACAGGTTACCAAGAAGCTGTGAGCCCATATGAGTTTTGGTCACAGTCACTGTGCGACAGCTAAAGATGAATTTTGTGAGCTAGCTTCAACAAATCTCACATTGCAAGTATTCTCATAAATATTGCTGACTGGCTGATTCTGGGTTTTTGCTGTCATCAGCCCAAAATCTTGATCTCCGTAAACAAATATTAAATTATTGTATTTTTAAGACACATCCCACGTCCCAAGTCTACCCTCTAACTCCTATCTATGGTACCTGGGTGACCCTCCACCACTCGCTGGGTGTGGTACAGGAGCACCACAGCTCCTTGGCCAGCAGGTTGGGGGGTGTGGCCTCCATCAGCTCTTTCAGCACCTCCTTCATGACGCTAAGAGGCCAGTCTCGTCGAGACACATCCAGGCTGAGCCCCACCACCTTCAGTGCCGGCCCGATCCGGCTGTAGTAAAGCTCACTGGGGCGGGGAACCAGGGGCAATGGCTGTGGCTGCTGCTGGAATGAGTCCTGGGCCTGGAGAGGATGGAGTAAACACTATGTTCTAGCAATGTTCTATTACAAAAATTGCATTGTGCAGCTCTTAAATCATCCAATCACTTGCTTGCCCTTCACCTGCGCTAGTGTATATCCACTTATTCATAGGGAGTGAAACTAAGCCTACCTTCTGAGCCTGTAGCACAGCCTCCCTCTGCTGCCAGCGCTTGTAGAGGCCGAAGAGGGGCGTGGCTCCGTCCACCCACTGGATGAGCCCCGATCGGGTTCCCAGGGGCGTGACGGAGTAGTGGCGGGCATGGAAGCGTGGCTGCTCCTGCCGGTTGACTTTGGTGAACATAGTGTTGACAATGGACAAGAACTGCATGATGCGCTCGTCCAAGTGCAAGTCCTCCAGACCTGGGAGAGACAAGATTTCACTCATGTATCCATTTGTTTTCCCCCCTCTGAAATTAACTTTTTAGCTCACCTGCCAAAAGGCTGATGAACTAAAAAATAAAAATAAAAAATAAATTACCTGAGGATATTATTTCCATATATTGTCATGTTGGAACACATGGGAATAATATTATGTTTCAACTAACGTTAGGCTAGTTATCCATCCAGGAATTTTAGATGCCATCGCTTTGTATAGAGCAGCATTTACCGACCATTGTGGTGGGTGAAACTTATTGGCACATTTTACCGGTGCTTGGCATGTGGTAATGTCAGACCTTGACTCAGCCTAATCATTTTCCAGACCCTTTGACAATTTTTGGAAGGTGACTATGTAGACAAACACATTGATGTTCTACATTAATGTCATTGAGTTGGTCTCGTACCTTTGAAAAGGTAAGGGTAATTGCGTCCATTCGAGCCCAGAAAGAAGAGTTTCTTGGGTTTGGTCTTGGTGGGCAAGATGGTGATTGTGTTTCCCACACTCTGGATGGTGACGGCATCTGTTGCTGACACCTCGCCTGGCAGAGCCATCTCCGTGGTGGTCATGGATGCCAAGCGAGGGCTGATCTCATCCAGATGGAGCAGATAGCTGGCTCGCTTCTGAGCTCGCTGCTGCAGGCTTAGCATGATCTGAACAATGTAAAACCACCCAGTTAAACAATTTATTGAAAAGTATGTGTAGGACTGCCATCTAATCCTAGACATCCCATGCCCACCCCATCCTTCAGTCCCCCCAGAAAAAAAGGAAAAGGAAAACAGACAAATAAATCTCAAGGAAAGACAAAGTAATAGGAAAAAGAAAAAAAGTGAGAAACATCAGCTGACCACACACCATAATCAGGATTTTAAGTCCATACTGCCACAGTTGTAAGGGAAACCATGACTATTACCACAACTGTGTATAATAGAAAAGTAAGCAAGGTGGCATAAGCCCCCACCCTCACCTGTTTGAAGGGCAGCCAGCTGCTGGCGGGGTTTGCTGGGTTGTGGGGGTTTCTGAGTCGGTCCAGGGCGGAGGTGATGGCGTCGCCGTAGGTCTGCTGGAACCAGGTCTCATGTGGCGTTTCTGCCGCAGCTGCTGTGATGCTGCGGACGTGATCCAGGGCAAAGACCACTGGACGCATCAGAGCAGAGTGCTTCTCGCGCATGATGGCCACCTTCTCATCCCTGCAAGTAAAGGCCGAGCGCAACAACTGACAACTATTCTCCAAGTTTTAAGTCCCATCTCAAGTCTATGGTTCAGGGATGCAAACACACCAGGGGTCAAAAGATGCCAAAACCCCAAAGGAACATAATAATTAGAAAAGAGAACATTGAAAAAAACTAACACACTAACCTTTTAAAGTTAGGTTAGGTTAATGTCACTACAAAATCATTCTAAGGGTAATTTTGGTTCAAAGGATGAACACTTAAAGTGAATGAGCATAGGAGGGTAGAAAAATATGTATTAAGTGCAGCACTTTCATGAATACTTCTGAGTCGTTGCTTTGAGCCATCTCTCAAAAATCTCTTAAAACAAATATTCACACATCCTGTAAACACACCATAAACTACAGTCGCATTCACCAAGGGAGGGGTTTCCCAGGCCATAAGACGAACAACCACTCAAACTTAGCCTCTTATCGAATTGACATGGTTCATGTGAGTACCCATTTTGGAATCATAATGGCAACTATTGCCGAAAGCTGATAGATTTCCATTCCCGTTGGTTGCTAAACCTATGATTCCCTAAATACTGAGGCTGCTAATGAAATGAACTCAAAGCAATGTTTTACTACAGTGTAACATTTGTAATTTTTGGGACAGATCCTTGTGTAGGCGCATTCCCCATAATTTGGAAGAAAACTCTTCAAAATGAAGTGACTGAGCCTCACCTGCGCAGTGTGTTGTTGTTCTGCACCCTCTTGACCTCGTCCTCCAGCTGCTGGATCCTGCGCAGAACATGCATGTGTTGCTGTTGCAAGACACCTAGCCACAGTTCATCCCATAGCAAGGTCACCCTGCGCAGCTCGCTCACCAGCTGCTGGACCTGGTCAACACAAAAGGATGGGTTACCGGCTGGCCAAGACCACGTCGTCGTCGTATACATTTGTTGTATGGGTGGCCCCGGTGGAATTACTAACACTAACCCTACAAGCTTTCAACTGGAATAAACTATTCAAGTCTGCCAATGTTTTGTTTTTGTAAATTTTGGATGGATTTTTGGGGATTTTGGATGTGGACGTTTCAACAAGTTAAATACATGAACGCTTCCAAGTTGTGAACACGGCATTAGTGCCATGCTCTACGTGTTGAGGTACACAAGACCAAAAATGCTTCTCACTGAAGATTAGTAGAAACTCTGACATCCCAATAAATCAATATTTCTTTTACATACACAATGGTGATCTCCATACACCCTTTTAGATACATCCTGGTACTAGAACGATTGTATGCTAATTTAAATATTTGCATAATGTAAAAATTCTGTTTTGTATTAAATTGATTGTTTGCCTACCTGCAGCACCATAGTGGGGTTGGCTGAGGACAGCTTCTCTACGATCTTGCTATAGCAGTCATGCATCATGGCTTGGTCCTGACTGGAGCACAGCGCTGCTAGGTCCTCTGTGGCTTCTCTCTGGCTATCACTCTCCGGCTCTTCCTCCTCACCTAGGCCCTCCCCCTGCATGTTACCCAGGAAGGTGGGTAGGGCAGATGGCAGCTTGCTCCCTGTTAACACAATTTGGTTAACAATGACTACATGTCTTCTGTGGCAGGGGATCTGCAAGTTTCACAAAGCCAAATGTAACACTAAGATTAATTAAAAGCAGCAAAAGGTCTTAAAGAGGCAATAAGTAAGATTTTTACTTCCCCATATCACAAAATGACCACAATATATATAGCTGTAGGGGGTTGATAGGGTTATTGATCAATGCAAATGTCTCAATTACTTGGCCAAGCGCTAAGATTTCAAAACTCACATACTCCTACACAAACAAACTCCACAACTACTGGAATTTCTCCTTTCTCAAGGCAAAAAATGCTAATGACAAAGCAGTAGCATTATTACAGCATTCTGTATCATGATATATTGCCTCCTCACTAGACATTTCTTTTGGATCTCTGCTCTAATTCTTCTCCATTGTGAAAAGAAAAATGTGACTTTGTGTCAATTACAGACCACCAAAATTCAAGGGGACTCGTTGGGGTGGGGCAGAGATTTGTGTAGGAGAAGATTAATTCTATCAATGTTGTTGCAACTGCTACTGGACAAATGAAGATTTATAAAAACTGGATTTAGGACATTTTAATACTTTTCAATTTCGATTCAAGACTTTTAGGAGCTGCAGATACTGTGGTTGACTGTGGGTACAAAGTGAACAGAAGAGAGTAAATACCAGCATTCTGGGCCTCCCCTCCCAAGGAGAGTGAGCCCACTATAGCGGGGTAGAGAATGAGGTGTGGGGAGTCCTGGGCCACTCGACACAGCAGGCTGCAGATACTCTGACGGATGTAGGCTTCTGGGTGGTTCAGACGGGAAAACAGCTGGGGGATGATGCCTGAGGAGGGGACACATGTTAAGTAAATTGTGCGTTTTTTTAGTTTTTGTGTTTGTTTTTAATATCTTTTTTTGCTCAAACACATCGCCTTTTTTACTATATTTTTTTATATATAAGTGCTCTTATTGTAAATATTGTGTTGTTTTTTATATAGAGCTCTTAAAAAAACTGACATTGTAAATATTGTGCTGGTTATTGTAAATAGTGTGAACCTGTTATTTTGCACATTTCTGCTAAGCATTGCCACTTTGCATTTCACTACACACCTCGTGTGTGTATGTGACAATTAAACTTCTTGAATCTTGAATCTTGAATCTTGAATAAAAGATGCTCATATAGAGTCTTAAATTACCACATGCCAGGACATTTTGAAAACTTTGTGATGATAACATTTCAGCGCATCAGTTATATAGTCTTTGCCTTGTCTCAAACTCTGACCATGAGCCAGTCAAATCAAAGCAAAACAGAGTGTGTACTGTGGCCAGCGGCTCTGTATCAAACAGGCTCCTGATTGACTGGCTGTTTCTCCTTTGGATGGTTAACTGGCCTAACGTTAGTTCAAACATTATTCCCATGTGGTGACACATAGCAGGTGTGAGGCCACCATAAAGAACAAGTGAAAACTATCAGAGTGCTAGTTACGAGCTTGCCATGTGGGATCGTATGGGTGAATAATGCAATATTCCAATGCAATATTATCAGTTGTGCTCATGTTATATACACACACACAAAAGGTATGACAGCTTCTTTTCAAGCAAAAAGACAGCTGACACGTGTGCTCTATTTTAAGGCTTGATAGGTGACTTGACAATAAAGAATGCAAAATAAAGCAGCTATAATAGCTCACAACTACAAAATTATTTTTGCCAGTAAAACTTATTCTTGGCAGGTACTGATTTTCAGTATACCAGTCAAAAAGTTCATTTCAGACATTGTTCTCATGTAAAGAATGTGTGTGGGGGGGGTGCTTGTTTTGCAGTTCAGCCTACCCCTCCAGGGTGCGGTGGGGGTGGAGGCCAGGCCCAGCTCGAGCCCCTCCCTCAGTTCACCAGCATGCTTCACCAGCAGCCGGAGGAGACGCAAGGTCGCCATGACGATCACGTCGTCATTGCTCTGCTTGCTGTTCTGATAGGAAAGCAGGAGTTTGGGATCGTCCTCGTCAATGGGGACCTGACAACACAAGACAGAGACTGGAGATTGATGACAGGAAGGAGGGCTCACACCCATTCGTTTTTCTGTAGAAAGGTTGTTGCCTCAACCGCATTTTTATACCAATTTGAAAAAGCAATTTCCATAAACAGCTTTCATTGTCAGCAAACAGTGCTGATAATGACTTTAGTTCAGGGATCGGCGACCGTCTAGTCTTAAACATCTTGGCTACCAGCACCCCCTTAATCCTGCAAATGATGCATCCAAGCCTCACCTGTCCAGCGTTGAGCTTGAGGAAGGTGAAGTAGGCCCGGCAGGAGACCCGGTAGAGACTGAAGATGCGGTCCACCACCCGTCTCCACACCCGGATCAGACCGTCCGTGACCAGCTGGCCCGCATCACCCAGCCAGGGGCAGGAGGCCAGCAGCTGCCGCCAGATGACGTCCACCATGTCATCCTCCTCATCGTCCTGCTGCAGGGCCATGTCCTCGTCCTGAGATACAAACAAACAAGAGCAGTATCAGCAACAATCTACAGTGGTGACGTTTTGAAAGTCCGAAATCTTAGCACCTGTTCAGTCATCATTGGTATTGATCAACAACCCTATCAGCTATATAACGGTCATTTTGTACAATGGTGTAGTAAAAACCTTCCTTATATCACATATTGACAACAGGAGCGTGTAGCCTTACAGATATTTATATCAAAACACAAGAAATAACAAATTATGCAAGTTGTGCTGGGACAACGCAATCTATTCTACCTTTAAAGGTCCCAAATTATGGAAAACGGTTTATTCCTGGTGCTTATACATGTTCCACAGGAAATTACTTCCCTAAGCAGCTGAGAAAATTTGAAATCTGGAAGTCAACCCGTTTTTCTGTATTTTCCTTTTTCCCAAAACGGTGCCAAAGATAGGAGAAAAACAGCCCGTTTCAGAAAATGGTTCCTTTGGACGTCATAAGGTGCAAATCCAGCCCCTCTCAGAGCATGTCCACGCCCAGTTGAACAACCAATCCCATTTACATCGTCGCAAAATGCAGCTCACGGCAGTGCCGCAAGCCGTTGCTTATGGTGCATTCCATTGTACTTGGAAATCGATAATTCAGAGTCGGTATTCCTAACTTCCAATCTAAATGTGTTCCAGTGCATCTGCTCGGGAAAACATAATCGCCCGCAGCAAACTCATGTTTGTATGGCAAGTCTCAGAATGTTACAAGCATCTAAACTCAACATCAACTACTACAGCGCCATTAGTGAAGAGAATCGGCGCATATCACATTCGGACGCCGTTTTATCCGAGTACACTGGAATGCACCATTACTTTGCTACGACTGAAGCGAAAACAACATATCAGGAGATATATCAACTCTCCAGTTATTATTTTGTAGGATGCAGGCAGCAACATAGATCCCTGCACAGTCTCCCAACACGCGAAAATGCCAGGACAGAGTGGATTAATTTTATTTTTAACGGCAACGCTACAGTTTTTTCTGTGTGTGATGATCAGTCCTCAGACTGCTTGAGCAACGGCAGGATTAGCATCTAAATTGAAGCTTAAAGATGGAGCAATTCATAAGGTACGTGACCCATCTGCAAAATTAGAATCTGTAAGTGTCACCATGTTTTGATTTAATTTACCAAATTAGTCTGGTTAGTATATTCACTGCTGGTTAGCTAACGAGCTAGCGGGGCTAGCCACGGGCTTGTTGGGCGTGGAAGAAGTAAGAAAACTAAAGCTGGAGTCATTAAAAGTAAAGTAAAGTAAAAGTAAAGTTATTGGTTGGAGTCAGGACTCATCTTAAAGTTATTTGTTGGGACCAGTGTCTGTTTTATAAGTCTGTCGAACGTGTCAGGCTTGGTAAACTTTAGCCACCATTAGTACAATTGTGTTTGGTTGTTTGGCTGCGCTGTTTGGATGCAAATAGATTGCATCCAATAATATATTGGTTAACTGGCTCAACAAAATTGTCAATCCTAGCTCGTCTGCAAGTTGTATTCAATAAGCTTATGGACATGAGCCATAAATAGACCGGCTACAGCAGAGAGTGTAGCTCACACATCCACATACACAAACACAAGGCACGAAAGTACAATATTACACAGAATTGTTATCATTGAGAAACTAAGTGGAACCGCCTCAGCTGCCTCTTCCCATTCTGGGTCAGACTCCGGCTCAAACATGTACGGTCTCAGTGTTGGTTCTGGAGCGGCCGCCATGGTTAGCATGAGCGCTCTGCTCTCCGCCTCCGCCAGGCGATCGTGTGTAGGTTATATGTAATGAGCAGTGCTCATTACATACAACCTACACGCCCTCAAAACAGCCTGTTCTTCACAATGGAGAAAATGAGAGACTGAAACACACACCACAGAAGCTGGTTTTAGGATTTTTTTTTATATAGACTTCACAAACGTCTTGTAAAGACCCCCAGGAACAGTTTAAATAGCCCAAAATGAGTACAATACCCCCCCTTTAAAAAGGTCAATGGAAAATGAGACTACCTGTATGCCAGCTGGCCGACACATGGCCTGTCCAAGGATGCTGAAGATGGCATCCATGTCTTCTTTGCTGGTGGCGACTGGCAGCAGCTCCTCGATCTCCTTCTTCTCCCCGGGAAGGAGGGGCACGCCCTCCCCTTGGCTGTAGAGGAGACAAATCAGAAGAAATACTTCTAACTCATTCTAACTGGCAGACATCTCTGAATGGATGAGGATGCACCACCTGAAGCTCAACCTGAGCTGGTGTTCCTCCAGGGGAAGGGCTGTCCGCACCGAGATCTGGCCATCACCATTGATAATGCTGTGGTGACGTCAACTCGGACTGCAAGGAATCTGGGTGTGACCCTGGACGACCAACTGTCGCTCTCGGCAAACATCGCATCAGTGACACGCTCCTGCAGATTCCTACTCTACAACATCAGGAGGATTCGCCCCTTCCTCACTGATGAGACAGCGCAGGTGCTCACCCAGGCTCTTGTCATCTCCCGCCTGGACTACTGCAACTCCCTCCTTGCTGGTGCCCTGGCGTCTGCCATCACACCTCTGGAGCTTGTTCAGAAAGCTGCAGCTCATTTGGTGTTCAACCGCCCCAAGTTCTCCCACACAACTACCCTTCTCCGTTCTCTACACTGGCTCCCTGTAGCAGCTCGCATCCAGTTCAAGACCCTGGTGCTAGCCTATAGGGCAGTGAAAGGAACAGCTCCTTCTTACCTCCAGGCTATGGTCAACCTTACACCCCCGCCCGACCACTTCGCTCTGCGGCCGATCTACACGGTCACGGCTCTTCTCTGTCCTGGCCCCACAGTGGTGGAATGAACTCCCCACTGATGTCAGGACAGCAGAGTTGCTGCCCATCTTTCGCCACAGGCTGAAAACCCACCTCTTCAAGAAACACTATCCTGACCCTTCCTCTTGGCACTTACTTATTTGTCCTCACTTATTTGTCTGGGCTCTTGTTTATTTGATTCACTTACTTGTCTCATTTGTTTAATTAAAAAGTAGGGAGCTAACTTATTGCACTTTTACCTTAGCACTGGTTATGCTCTTAGATCCTTGTTTAGGAAAGAAATGCACTTACGATTTCTGGTGATTAGTAGTTCTCTTGCCTACCTATGTTCAATGCACTTATTGTAAGTCGCTTTGGATAAAAGCGTCTGCTAAATGCGTGTAATGTAATGGGATGATGGGACTGGACAGAAGAGACATCCAAGTTGAATACAGTCTCTAGACAGTTTATTAGGTACGCCCATCTGGTAGCATGTGATCATGATCAGGACCGTTGCTTGAGATTCTGTCCAGGACAACGCTGTAGGACTGCACCGCTGTCCTTTTTAATCTGCCTATTAGCTTTCACAATTCCTTCCATTCTCCATTGAGCTCTCTTATCGTCAAGCTATATTCAGCAATAGAAATGGCCCTGAATGAATTTTTTTTAACACTACTGTTATAAAAAGTCCAGGCAGGGGGCTACTTTGATACTGGACCACTGTGCCTGGTGTGCGCCTCAACATGCTCCATGCAGCTTACATCACTTGTTTTACCCGTTCTAACATTCAATCCAACCGTAACTGAATCCCTCAATTCACTGGCCTGAATAGGACAGGGAGGAAAAGTTGCAGAAGTGTTGAGTGTTGTATTCCACTGTGTCCACTTACCTGGCATTATCCACCACTTTCCTGCCCCAGCGGTAAGCCCAGCTGGCCAGCGCTGCCCAGGACTTGGCCACCTCTGGAGCCTGGCTGGTGGAGAGCTGGTAGAGCTGGCCCAGCACAAAGTCTGGCTCCCCAACGCCCACACTCACTGCAGAGGCAAGAAGACCGAGGTTAAATTGTGGCTAGGACAAAGCGCTGCAAGACTCATTGACTGAACAATTGTCTGAAAGCTCATGCACTACCTACTATATGCCATCAAGTTATCGACAAGGTCAACATCTATAGTCTGCTGTTTTCTATTCATGGCTCATATCATTTTCCAGGCATTTTACTTGCAACAAACTACAATTAAACAATTAATGTCCTTAACTAGTACTAAGTAATAGTAGCATGAGCTTTCATGAAGTCTCATTCATTATGGCTTGACAGAATGTTAATTAACTCTTCATTAATGATAGAAGACGCCGGTGGTCTTTACCCTGAATATGTGTGGATGTGTCTAGATGTTTCTAAGTTTACCTGTGGTCTCGGCAGTGATGCGGGGGATGCCCTGGTCCTCCAGCGGGAGGTCCATCAGGGCGGCGATGTTGCGACTGAGAGATGACATGCTGCCCACAGCATTGGAGGTGCTTACTGCTCCTGACCTCTTCACCACCTGGACCAACACATCATCATCAGCTCAGCAGGAAATCACACTTCTTTCACTGTTAATATCATATTTCAATGTTCAAGTTCAGGCTTCCTAGTTCCTGCACATTTTCCATTTCATAATTCCATGTTTTTTCCAGAACTTGAAATTTCGGTTGATGTTAAAGACAGTGCATGCTGATTGTACAAAATAATGTATTTTATGTAGTCATGTAGCCAATTAAGTTTATAAGATTGGTCACTGTACTAACTAATATCCATGGGAAGTATCCTAAAAAACAAAACAATCTTGGAATTGGAAACTGTAAAAATATTGGCCATTGAGATCAACTACCAACAATGGTACTGATATGCAATATCAGACAGACTGAAACAAGACAGTGGTATAGGATTTTAGTATTTGCAAAATTATCCAACACTGACAGCTATGTCAGTGAATTCTAACATGAATAACAGCACACCAAGAAACCACAACATTCTCTAGACCTCTAAAACTGATTTTATGATTTAAAATGCTTATATTTATCTGTATTCAAAACCTTCCAACGCCTTTTTTGATAAGGCCAGTTTTGATAATACATTTTAAGACTTTTTCAGGACCTGCACAGCCTGTATGTGTAGCATTCAGAGTCAGAACTCAACTCAAAGAAAACTGACTTTTATGGCTTACATCTCAACAGACTCAAGGTCAAAGTTTATATTGTTCAAATGGTAGTGAGCTGTATTGGTGGCTGAACCTGCCTGTTTGAGCTGAGGTGTCAGGTCCTTCCAGTCGGCCAGCAGCCATTTGCAGAGCGTCAGCAGTGAGCGGCAGGCAGCACTTTCATTCTTCCCCAGACGGCAGTAAGACAGGGCAGCCCAGCTCAGCATCTCCATGGCTGCCATGGACTGGCCTGTGGACAGAGAGGCTGCTTACAGGAAACTAAAAATAGCATCACTGTGCGTTGACACTGCGAGCAACACTATCAAGAAGACACCAGAAGTTCACTGTCAACAAGCCTGTTGGCCAAGAAAGGTTTGCCACCATCAAATCAGACTTCGGCTTTTCCTTGTTTCCCTACCGATGTGATTCTGTTTCAGGAACAATAGTTCCACCTGGCAAGTGCAAAATGGACGCAAAGTTGATTGCCACCATTCAAAGCTTCCCAGTTCTCTATAACTTTTAATTAACTTGCTAGCTAGCTATGTCAACCCATGAAAATGATAACATTATACATTATTTGCCAGTTCAAGTCTTTGTAGCTGCACAAGCAAATAAAATTTTATGATTTGAGATTTTATCATCTGTCCTCCCTGCTGCTCTTTATGTGTATTGTAGAATAATGAGAAGTGAAAGCATGAAATAGATTATAGAGTACCAATTTTAAACCTTAAGTGTGGTTACAGAAAGATTTTAGCCATTCATCTCAAGCACAAAGATTTCAGCTGTAAAAATCTACCTAAACAACCAGAAGGTCAAACAAGTATTCTCTAAGTGTTGATTAAAATAATACAGCATAAAGTCCAGAAAAAGTTAAAACGTTTCTTTTTCTATTTACACTAGTTTCAAACTGTTTGTGGCTATATTTGCCTAGAGCCACTTGAAACCAGCTGTGTATTTAGGCTAAAATTACTGGCCCTTTAATTATCTTTGAGAATGTACAACATATAGTGGTGAGAGTCCTGTAGTTTTGAATGTACCTTAAAGCTGCACTAACACTGCACTCCAAATATTTGGTGAAAAAAATCCAGCCATCACATCAGCCTACATCACAAAATGGGGCAGTAACAGAGAAGAGCATCTCATCCCCCCCCCAAACTGAGATGCCGGAGATTCCTCCTATTTGCCCAAATTCAATTCTGGTGTCACTGGTGGGAAATCTTGGCACACAGCCATTGAATGTCTCCTGTTCCTCACCTGCGGTGAAGAGGACTTTGGCTTTCTCTATCTGCAGTTCCGGCCCCCATTTCTCCCAAACAGCACCCTCTAGGGTCAGACGTCTGAAGGCCTGGATCAGTTCTTCTTCCTCTCCGTCACTGCACTGGCTGAGGAGGCGGGTCGCCAGGGCGATGTTGCCCTGTTTCCGGGCAAATTTGATGGCGGTCAGACATAGCTCCATTAGGTGGCCGTCTATGGAGGCAGAGGAACCTGGAATATAGATGGCATAATTTCACACCGTTGTGTGGACAAAAACACTCCTCACACACATCCAACATACAGCTCTGAAATTTCAATAATACCAAATAAAAATACTAGTCATGAGTACCCATAGGTAGGTTGCAGGACTATTTAAACTGGATTGCAGATTGCATTTTTCCACTGGGCTTATAGTTATAGGAACCTTTCTTTTGAGTTTATTTAAATTTCACTAAGATGGACAAGCTCTTACAAGTGCTGGTCTCCATTCCATTGTCTATTTCCCACTCTAGACCTCTAGAAATATCACAGACAAAATCCTTGAACTGGGGGATACTTCCAGAAGGTATAAGAGAACCATGTAGTCTTAGGTTAGAGAAGTGTATCATTGTCAACCAAGTTGTTTAAAAGGAAAATGTACATCTTGCTATTTAATAAAGTGGACTGAAACTTAAAAGACAAGGGTAAATTGAGTCAGTTGAGAACAACTGTTCTGAGAAAATTGTGATATTTATACTCCTATTTAAATGCAATATGTTAACTAATGGACAGATTTACCATTGATCAAAGTCTCTGGGCAGCTACCCAAAGAAGGAACTGGTTACACAGTTTAAAGTTTATTTGGTGCAAGGACTAACGTTGATGCGACTGCATCTTCATCAGTCTCAGAGACATTCATCTGCTGATCTGTCCTACTTTGAGAGCACCAGTCTCCCCGTGGGTTAAACTGAAGTGCGACAAACCTTTATTCTTTCAGATTTACCTTTTATTTTGAGGAGGAGCTGCCTCTGGAAGATGGTGTATCTGAGGGCATGGAGGCAGGGCTGGACGTCCTGCTGCTTACAGGAGCTCAGAGCCTCGCTGTACAGAGGGATCACACAGTCCTGCACAGCAGACGACAACAAACACTTAGGGTGCAATCTGAGGTATCATTGGATTGTTTTTGTTGGTCCAAACCACAGTGGAAAGTTCTCTGGTGTTCATACCAGTTGAGAACAATTTCCCTTCGGGGACAATAAAGAGCCATCTAATCTACCAGTTGAGAACACATTAAGAAGTAGGGGATTATGAGCATCAGTCCATACAAGGCTTTCCAAGTATGAGTAACTGCTGGCCATCAGATGTCAACATTCGACTCCTTATAACCAAAAAACATTGCCTTTTTGGGGTGGTTTCCTGCACTTGGTTCGGATTATGTCCTCACTCCTAACAAACCGCATCACAGGGCACTTGGAAGAAGACCCAGACCCGCATTTTCAGACGTCTCTGTATGGTCATTTGGTACCACCAGAGTTTGAATGGCATTCTTGTGCATGTGGGTGTGTACCTCTTGTTTGGTGAGTGTGTTCTCCAGGGCAGCGGTGCAGTGTAGCTGCAGGGTGGGGATGGTGGGCAGAGTGTCGGACAGTGTGAGGGTGGACAGGCGGAGTGGACCCAGGCAGATCCTGCTCGTCTGCTTCAGGCAGCGCACCAAGGTACTGCAACATCATTACAGATTACACACACATACAGTTAGGTCCGGAAATATTTGGACAGTGACACAATTTTCATAATTTTGTCTCTGTATGCCACCACAATGGATTTGAAATGAAACAATCGAGATGCAATTGAAGTACAGACTTTCAGCTTTAATTCAAGGGGTTGAACAAAAATATTGTATGAAACGTTTAGGAATTGCAAGCATTTCTATACACAGTCCCCCATTTTCAGGGGCTCAAATGTAATTGGACAAATTAACATAATCATAAATAAAGTGTTCATTTTTAATACTTTGTCGAGAATCCTTTGCAGGCAATGACTGCCTGAAGTCTGAAACCCATGGACATCACCAAATGCTGGGTTTCCTCCTTTGTGATGTTTTGCCAGGCCTTTACTGTTAGCTGTCTTCAGTTGTTGTTTGTTAGTGGGTCTTTCTGCCTTTAGTTTTGTCTTCAGCAAGTGAAATGCATGCTCGATCGGGTTGAGATCAGGTGATTGACTCGGCCATTGTAGAATATTCCACTTCTTTGCCTTAAAAAACTCCTGGGTTGCTTTCGCAGTATGTTTTGGGTCATTGTCCATCTGTACTGTGAAGCGCCGTCCAATCAACTTTGCTGAATTTGGCTGAATCTGAGCAGACAGTATATCCCTATACACTTCAGAATTCATCCGGCTGCTTCTGTCTTCTGTCACATCATCAATAAACACTAGTGACCCAGTGCCATTGGAAGCCATGCATGCCCATGCCATCACACTGCCTCCACCATGTTTTACAGATGATGTGGTATGCTTCGGATCATGAGCCGTTCCAAGCCTCCTCCATACTTTTTTCTTCCCATCATTCTGGTACAGGTTGATCTTGGTTTCATCTGTCCAAAGAATGCTGTTCCAGAAATGGGCTGGCTTTTTTAGATGTTTTTTGGCAAAGTCTAATCTGGCCTTTCTATTCTTGAGGCTTATGAATGGTTTGCACCTTGTGGTGAACCCTCTGTATTTGCTCTCGTGAAGTCTTCTCTTTATGGTAGACTTGGATAATGATATGCCTACCTCCTGGAGAGTGTTCTTCACTTGGCTGGATGTTGTGAAGGGGTTTTTCTTTACCATGGAAAGGATCCTGCGATCATCCACCACTGTTGTCTTCCGTGGACGTCCAGGCCTTTTTGTGTTGCCGAGCTCACC
Organism: Hoplostethus atlanticus; assembly: GCA_034670405.1. NCBI lineage: Eukaryota > Metazoa > Chordata > Actinopteri > Trachichthyiformes > Trachichthyidae > Hoplostethus > Hoplostethus atlanticus. Next base: position 667,859 of record JAXDDX010000185.1, read on the forward strand.
AGTGTGTTCTTTTTTTCTCAGAATGTACCAAACTGTTGATTTGGCCACTCCTAATGTTTCCGCTATCTCTCTGATGGATTTGTTTTGTTTTTGCAGCCTAAGGATGGCCTGTTTCACTTGCATTGAGAGCTCCTTTGACCGCATGTTGTGGGTTCACAGCAACAGCTTCCAAATGTGAATGCCTCCAATGGAATCAACTCCAGACCTTTTACCTGCTTAATTGATCAAGAAATAACGATGGAATAGCCCACACCTGTCCATGAAACAGCTTTTGAGTCAATTGTCCAATTACTTTTGGTCCCTTGAAAAAGAGGGGGCTACATATTAAAGAGATGTAATTCCTAAACCCTTCCTCCAATTTGGATGTGAATATCCTCAAATTAAAGCTGAGAGTCTGCACTTTAAGCCCATATTTATTATATAACTGTAACTTGAATATGTTTTGGTAAACAGCTAAAATAACAAAAAGTGTGTCAGTGTCCAAATATATATGGACCTAACTGTACATTATCATGTTGGTCTCAGGCAAACAAGACTGCCCTAAATCCAATTAGATCACTCTATGGACAAGCTCTGAAGGTTCTGGATAGGAAACCACTGTGACCTGCTTGCTAAATATAACATGTTAAGCTTTGACAACTTAATCATGTTCTCAGATACCCGCCTAGTTCATAAGATAATCCATAATGCGCCCCCTCCCCCTTTGAAAAACTTTGTGCAGCTACGCTCTGAGGTAATGATCAGAACCTCATGGTCTACCTCTAGAGGTGACTGCAACGTTCCAATACGAAGCTCTGCTTTTGCCCAATCGCCCTTCTCATATAAAGCCATCAACGAGTGGAATAGGCTCCCCGACATTATGAAAACCTTCACAGATCCTCATATTTTCTCCTGTGAGGTAAAAAAAAAATATTTTAAGTAATCAGTCTTGTCAGCATTGATACGACTTTTTTGTCAACCTGCTTTTAGGCCTCTGGATATATGTGTGTTGTATTCTGCTTTGTGTTTGATGTGCAGTGTCTTGTTTTTACTGTATAGTATTGATTACCGTGTAGTGATTTGATTGTTATTTGCTATATGTTTTTACAGCGTAGTGGTATCTGCTATTTCTGTTTGTTTTCTCTGATTGGGCCTTGCTTTGCATCTGCTTGTTTGTGGTGTATGCTGTGATGCAATGTATAATGTGTTTGGTGTGTGTGTGTGTGTGTGTTTGTGTATGGAGATGATGTTTTTTTTACTGTGTATTTTTACTGTTGTAGGGACTGCAGATGGAAATTAGCTTATTGCTAAATCTGGTGCAAAGCATCTTTTTGTTCTCATCTGAGAATAACTAATGTTTTTTTTTGCACATGGTCCCTGTCAAAAATAAACTCAATAAAGTAAACTAAACATTAAAATGTTGCCATTTTAAAATTCTGGGTAATTCTGGATTAAATCTCTCAACACTGTTTAGATGAATCACGAGAAAGATATGAACACTAGACAAATAAATCCCACCCTTCTCTTACTGTTGCAAGCTTCGAGCAACCAAAGTGTTAAACAAAATCAAATATTATATAAAAGTTAAAAAGCTTTTAAAAGTTTCAATGTTAAAAGTTCCTTTTTAAGTAGTTTACTTTATAGTGCCCCTCCGGGATTCGTAAACGTATTATAGTGTAGGGGTTTCTGAGCTCCAGTAACCCTGGGAGCAATGTTGTCGGGGGCCTTGTGCTCCTGGAAGGGACAGCCAAGGCAAACTAGTCTCAGGCGAGTGGCCAGACAATCCATGACGACCCTTACGACTATTTTGCTCCAAAATACCCACACCAAGCAATTGCTTTCACATTAACAAGTCTATTTAAAACTAACTCTGGATTGGCTGTGGTCTTCTGCTCTTGCTGGTGACTGGCTGTCATCATGGCACTGACGGCACTGCGGAGGAGCTGCACCTCGATGGCTTTCTGGAGCTCAGATGGGTCTGGACTCATCACGGAGGGCAGCAGCTTCTTCAGATCTGACAAACACACACACAAAATGCAGTGTAGAGTGTAAAAATTCCAGGATAAAAAGGGAATTTTGGCTGAACTACACAGTAAAACAAACGTGTTGCAGATTTTGCACAGGCTGGCAAATATTTAATAAATACAGTGAGACTTTTGGAGATTGTCTTGTTGGTCAAATTACCGATTCAACGATGAGAACATAGACACCAAAATTCATGCGTCCCATCGTTGGCGCCAGTGCACCATACTAACACTTTAGCATACACTATGTTGAGTGATAGTACGCCACTACAGGGTTCAAAACTGCCACCAAATTGGTTGCATTTGCGACCTTTTTTTGGGTAATGCGATATAAAATTTGAATGGGTCGCATTGGTGCCAGTAAAAAAGTTTTACCAAAAGTTTATTTTTATTTGGCCCGCCATAGTCTCATAATTAACCGAAAATATTTTTACTCTTCTCTTAATAACATAAAAGATCTCTAATGTTGTGTTTTGCGCCGTTGCTTCAGCAAAGCATCTCTCACTCCCAGTCAGTCAGCCCCTCCCTCCCCTGCTGTACGCGCACGCGCGCACGCTCGCTCACACACACACGCACTGGAACATTCCTGGCTGCATCTGAGACACCAAGGCATTTTGAGGACACAACATCGTTTGAGTTAACTAACGTTACAGTATCCATGTCGAGTGGAGATGTCGATAAACTTGCGCCCGCAGTATCTCTCTCTCTCACAAACACATTGACAACGGACCCGTCTGTGAATAGCCCCTCCTCTGAGGCTACATCCACACTAATACGTTTTCGTTTTAAAACAGAGTTTTGAAACTAAAACCATCTCAGTCCACACAAGCGTTATAGCACCGAAATCTCCGTCCATAAAAACGCATATCACGTTACCATTCACCTACACTGGGCATGCGCGTGCCGGTGTAAACAGGAAGCAGATTGTCTGCTCTGCTTAGTTGCAGAAAATGCCGCTATGAAGAACAGCAATGGCGAAAAGTAAGAGCAGAGGTGTCTTTGTTTGAACAGACGTCGAGGTGGAACACATAGTATAAGGCGGTAAACGCGGCGGAGAGTATAGATTGGGAGTCGTCGCAAAGCAAATACAGTGACATATTACTGCGGTACCAGGAGTACTAGTACTAGCCATCGCCAGGGAAGGATACGTCTGACTGATAAGACCCAATCAGAAAGCGGACGTGGCTCTCCCACAGCAGCCAGCTAGGGCAGAAGCAACAGGTGAGATTGAAAGCAAACAGAGAGATATGTAGAAGCAGGGCAGAAAAGCCTAATTTCTTTTCTTCTGTGCATGTATATATTTTGTTACGTGTTTGACACAACGTGAAGCAATTGAGCTGTATATATTGTTATTTGTCACAAAGTACTTTGTCACAGTATTATTTAATAATTAATTTAAGAAAGTGTGTAGCAAGATGTAGAAATATTTACACAGTTGTAACGTTACTGTAACGTAACAAAATTGTTTACAAGAGCACAAAGTTCTTCATAGATCTAGCCTCTTAATTTTGCTCTCAAAGTGCACCAGATTGTTGCATTTAACTTTAAAATGTACAAAACTTTCTTGCGGGGGAGCATGCCCCCGGACCCCTCTATAGGGTCCGAGGTCCACCCACCACAGTCTCACAAAATCCTGTGGGAAACACTGCATAGCCTACACATCGTCTTTCTATTTCACATCGTCGTGTTTCTAATAGAGCACAGTAGAGTAAAGAGAAGAGTTACGTCAGCCACTGTCTTCAGAAAAAAAGGAATCTGAAATAAAAACATTTTGCACTTTATTTCTCTCAAGTCACAGTCAATCTTTTCAAATCAATGTAAGAACAGGGGTTGCTAATTTAAAAGATGGGTAGTCTTCAGCCTGTGTGGAATGCGAGTACATAATGGGACACAAAGGTCAGGTCATTATTGCCGCGCAGCGTCAAAACAAATGGTGCGACCAAATGATGTGCTGGTGCCACCAACTGAAAAAGTTGGTAGCACCAGTGCCACCAGTGGAAAATGTTAGTTTTGAACCCTGCACTAGCATTATCCAAATCAGAAACTGACCTTTTAGTAATAAAAAGTTGTTAGTGGTTTTCAATATATGACCTGTAAATTTAACTTCGTAAAGTTAAAAAATTACAACTCATTATGGCTATGGCTGATGGATCCAGGTTAGAGTTAGTAATCCCTGTAACTTTAGTAATCCCTGCTACTTTAAAATACTACCTTAATTTTCTATGTATGCCATTTCCTGTAAACTTTACCAATCTTCTGCATAAAACTGACAGACTTTCCTTAACCTACCATGTCCACTTCTACTTCAGTTAGTGATTGACTCCATTTCCAAGAATGACCTGCACCCCTTATTCAAACGCAACCAGTCTTGTGGCTGCATTGGATTCTGGTCTACAGAGGCTACTTCCTCTTCAACAATGGATTTCTCCCCGTATGATTGCTGAACATCAGCCACTGAAGCCATTGTGCTTTGATTCTGAGGGGCTGAAACCAAAACCTGCCATTAATTGTTGATATTTTAAATAGCTAAAACATTTTCTGCAATCAAACTCCCTTGTAGTGCTGCTGGAAATATCACATCGTCTATGTTGGGCCAGTTATCCACGGGAATAAGACAAATACACCAACAAACAAAACGGACCCAGAAATACCAGGTACATCACCAATGGCTGTTTTTGACAGTGTTAACAGTGTTTCAGTGTGTATTTTTCTATTAATGGGAAATATTTACCCTTTCCAGGGTCAGTCTCATAATACACCTACCCAGCTTGTCCTTGCAGCTGGAGCCCAGCAGGCTGTAGTCTTCTCCAGGCAGCAGCTCCAGCTGAGTTCCACACTCAGCCAGATCCCCATCCTCAAACCGGCTGAGAGCCTGGATATAGTTGAAGTCCGTCTTCAGATGGATGCTAGCTGGGTTGGTGGAGTTCTTCTTGAGGGCGTGGACACTGGTCTGCCACTCCTGAACCGAGGGCCAATCACAGAGCGCCACATAGCACTGACAGGCTTTATTGGTCAGAAAGTTGATCACCTCAGGAGAACACTCACTGGACTTCAGCAGCACAGTCTTCCTGATGTCGCCTGGTCGGAAGAAGTCAGATAAAGAGACTTTAAATAGCAGTGCTAGGATTCTCAATGTCTAAGTACATTACAGTGTTGTAGCTACATTTATGTAGTAGTGGTGGGAAACCAAAGCAAGTTATAGAAAATAAAATTGTTCCCCAAAAGAGAAACAATGTTCACTTTAAATTAAAGGTTTTATAAAAGATAGCAAGAAAAATTACATAGTACAAAAAAATTAAAATAATAATACCAACGTTAATGCACATTCACAAACAACTCGTTGACTATTTGACCCTCATTCCGTAAACAATAACAGACCAGTCTCAATCATTCTTGTCCAAGGTTTTGGAAAAAAACAACAACCAATTAGTTACTTTTATGACCAGTAATGTTTTTTTGAGTGATTTCAATCTGGTTAAAGGGTCTTCATAGAACTGAGAGCTCTTCTTAAAGAGCAGAAAGACTTGCTTTTAGTCGGTGATGCAGGAAAGCTGTTTTAGTTCTCCTAGATCATTGGTCTTACATCTAGACCTCTGGGTCCAGAGTACTGCTAGTTTTCTAGTCTGCCAACGGGTTCATACTAGTTGTATAATCAGGAACTGATTTAGACCTAGGATGGCAAGTGAATGCAATTAACTACCAGGTAGCATAGAAAAAAAACAGTACCCTAGACTCAGAGAACTGGATTTAAAAGGACCACAGTCCTAGATCTTTGTGTGATAATTTTCTCCTAGTAGAGTGCCTAAAACACTGGGTCAACATCTCTGGTGCTGCTCTAGACTGGTTTTCCTCTCATCTGCACGATAGAACTTTCTCTGTTGCTGTTGGGGAGTCCAGGTCATCATTGGCAAAAGTTGCTTCTGGTGTCCCTCAGGGTTCCATTCTGGTCCCAACCCTTTTATCCATATATGTACCTTTGGTACATACCTTTACACATAATTCTCAAACATAATGGGCCTCATTCACGAATGTTTTCGTAAATTATTCGTAAATTTGTCGTATTTGTGTGCGTACTAAAACACGAACGTGGTAAACGTGCGGGAAACCTCAATTTGTTCGTAAAACAGGTGTATATTTGATGAATGCCAATCGTTCGTAAATTGGATGCGCGTGCACGTTGAAGCCGATTTGCATAGGTAAACGCCCTGTTCAACACTGTAAAAGGCTGCAGACTGAAGGGTCGTGTGCAAGTAAACCAGGGGGGGGAAAAAAGGAAAAAAGAGGAACTTGTCGGAGTCCGAAATGTAAGTGTTGCACGCATGCGTGCATGAGAAGAAAAAAAACAGTTTTCAGAGGCATAAGCAGCGGAGTCACAAGAACTAGTGGCTAGTTATTAATTAGTAATTATTAACGCTGTCAATGCTGTTTCAGCAGAAACACACACTGTTGCTGAGGTAAAAAAAAGAAACAGTTTGACATGAAACTAGAGTGCAAAAAAATTTAAGAAGTAGACGCGTATTATCAGCCACAGGAGGACAGCAGCGCACTGAGCCGTTATCCGACATGGATCAGAGGATCAATTAATAATAGGAGAGACCTCACTGTCGGGTGTCCAGTCGGCATTGGAGTTGGAGACAGATCAAATCCAGGCTGCATCTTCATCAGATGGTAGGACTAGGTTATTGTATTTGTAAGGCATCCAGTCCATGTGATCAATCCATTACAAGTTGGATAATCTTGTATTGTTATGAATGAGGACAGTTTGGCAAATATGCCATTTCAGCCTATTAGGTCTTTTTTTTCTACAAGGCCACTGAAACATCTTGCTGTTGTTGAGGTTTGGCACTACTATAATGGATTTTTCATAAACAATAAGCCTACATGTTTCCAAACACAAAAACACATTTTCGCATGTTTCCAAGCACTTGTAGGATTTGATCGGACCAAAAGAACAAATTCAGATACGAACAAAACGATGAATGCTCGTAGAAACGTTCGTACTAACATTATACGATCAAATTTGATCATACGCACGTTTCGTGAATGAGGCCCATTATCAGTTTCCACTAATATGACTGATACCTGGCTGTACCTGTCTGAATATCCAAGAAACAGTCATATAAAGGGACTGTTCATACCGCTTCATATCACTAGGGTTTACAAAGATAGATTTTCTTAAAACACCTGTATTCAGTTTTTTTAAAATTATTATTATTATTATTAACTTTAATGTTAGAGCTCAACTCTGAAACCAATGCATCTTTAATTTCAAATCAACTTCGTTTCGATTTTTTCCATTCATTTTTTTTTCATTTTCAACTCCAATCTAGGTCTAAATCTGAACAGTAGCGACTGAAATACAGGCAGAGGAGGAACCAAATCCAAAATATCCCAAACCACAATAAAGACTATGACCATGCAACAGACAAAACTGTTATCTAGTAATAATACTACGTGGTCAGTGTGTGTTTGGTATTGACCGTTGCCGGTGTGTTTGGGGCTGGCGGTGTTGCTGGAGAGTTTGAGTAGAGCGCATTCAGAGCTTTTGATGCTGCAGTCCATCCCAGTTACCGCACACAGCTGATCCTGATACTCCACAGCTGCCCTCTCAAACCTAGACACACACATACACACAGACACAGTAATTCATTACAGTACATGAAGATTTGATGGACAATTTATATGTATAGCTGTGAACAAATTATGTGGAGAAAGACAAGTATACTCTTAATTGGGTACAGTTCTTTCAATTTCCTAGTTGATCCATGCAATTAAGAGTACTTGAACAATCAATGAATTTGCACTTAACACTTGGAACTACTACTACTACTACTACTACTACTACTACTACTACTATAGTAAAGTTCAGATTACCAAGGCCCTGCAGAGCCTTTGGTACTCTACATGAGACCTGAAAACTAAAATTATATGGAAATGATCAGTTGGATAAGATTATTTTGTCCTTTTCCAATTGTTTAAAGCATGCAGAACAGTTCATCCTCTGGTTGAAGGGCAGGGTACCCCCAGGATTCTCCAAGTTAAATTTAAGACTTTTTAAAGACCTTTTTAAAACCACTTAGAATGAAATTTAATGCCAACTTCACGGCCATAAGGGCAAAAGTATGAAGGATATAATGGAAAATCAGTATGGATTTTAAGCCCTAGAAAATAATTATTTACCAAGTATTGAATTTAATAAAACACATGATCACATGATCAGCGACAAAAACGCTTGGCGCTGGCATTCATTTCCTATTTGGCTAGCGTCGCCGCCGAACCTAGCGTCGCCGCCGCCGCCCTCGGTGTTCTGCGCCCTGGGCACAGACACTGGGAGACCCCCTGGCACTGCGCTCAAAGTTCAACTATATTCAACTTTGACCTTCGCGACACGCAACCAATCACTGGAATCTAATAGCTCTTAGTTTGCTATTCATTAGTCATCGGGTTAGAGATAGAGAGCAGTGGGAAAGAGAGGCGTTTGATATCATAGCCGCGAAATAAAATAAAAAAATTATAGAAGAGAAACTTGTTTTATGTGTGTCGGAGCATCCCGAATTACACAACATGACGCTTAAAATCATACCATGATCTGACTAAAAAGTCTGTATCATGGAATGATGTCGGTTTACAGATGGGACTACCGGGTTGGTTGACAGCTTAGTACAGGTCGTATATGCAGCCAGTCTATATTCACTGCTATGGCTGTGCTAGTATGATCATTGGCGATGTGGTTAGCTACGGTCACCGGCTGATGCGGGTGACGCTGATCATGTGAAGGAGTCTCGCCCAACCTGACGTTGATGCCGACGCTTTGCGCGGATCATGTGAAAGCCCCTTAAAACGACACTTGCCCATTCTGAGGCGACGAGCTAGCTTGTTAGCAGCACACTCCACGGTCAAGAGCGTCAATACACTGACGTAAACATTACCTGTACTGTCGTAACGTCCAAGACACACCAAACAGAGTAAATTGTAACGTTACACACAAAACATTTTATACATTTGACAGTTATTTATGACGTTACGGTATTTATTTGATCCTACGAAAGGACAAGAAAAAAATGTAAGAGCTTTGTAAACGAAATTCAATACTTTTAAGGCCTTATTTTGAGAATATTAAATTCAATGCTTTTTTAATACTTTTAAGACCCCGCGGGTACCCTGGAAGGGGTTTGCTTACCGTCCCTCGGCCTGCAGGGCAACGGAGCCCAGCCAGCTCAGACTCCTGCCGCTGGTGGAGAGGCTCCAGGCTGCCAGGCCCTGAATGGCCTCAGGACAACGCAGCTCACACAACGCCTCCACCAGCAACATCAGAGGAACCTCAAGCTCTGGACCCTGATGGACGAGAAGGTGGTCAGCTGGCAACAGGAACCCATGGACAAAGCTTTTACCCCATTTACCCATACTTACTGAATCTGACGAAGGACAAATAATCACATATTTTGGACTTAAAATATTTGAAAATTTGTGGGTTAGTGAGCTAGTGAGTTTTTATATATATACACGGGTGACAAATTAAAGGAAAAACCTGAATAAATGAGTGGAGAAACAAAGAATGCAGATGCTTCCATACAGGTGTAAATGCATGATACAATTAAGCAATTAACATCCTATCATGCTCTGTGGCATGTATAAAAATGCTGAGATGGCCCAGTTGACCTCGATTTTGGATCTAAATGACTTTGAAAGAAGGTTTATTATTGGGGCACAGATGACAGAAGCTTAAATCACAAAAGGTGTTTTCCGACCGCAGGAACTAAACCTTCTGAGCAGGAACCTTCTCAGCAGGCCCCTTTTTAGTTCCTCAATAGAGTTCCAGATTGCTTTCCCACCGCACCAAAGTATTGGGGAGATTATGCAAATAATGAGTATGTAAAGCGACACAAGTCTGACTCTTTGGTTTCGTACTTTAGATACGCGACGACCCCCACAACAGCAAACATGGAGGAAGTTCAAGCAGCTATGGTGTTGATCTGCCACAAAATAAATAGTTGGTCAATGTACAGAAATTGATCTAAATCGATCTCTAACGCTGCGCCTGAGGTGCATCTCGTTATGTTCTGTCGTGCCAGAGACTAATCTCGCCGGCGTTCACTCAGCTGCTGCTTGTAAACACACCGCAGGCACATCTCCTTATGAGACAGACCAGTAGACCAGTAGACCAGTAGCACTGCACTCAATCCAACAGAGCTTCCCGTTGTGAAAATGAAACTTAAAATTCTACAATTTGCTCCAACACTGCTTTGGTATGAACATATTAGAATTGTTTTTTGGAAACGAGAGATGTGGAAGCAGCAAATGACAAAGCCAGTATTTAAAAATGGCGGTTGGCAGACTTAATGATTTTTGCGCAGCTTGTATTGACAACACTGCAACTCCACCACAATGGTTCCTGGGCGACCGAAAAGTACTACCTCGCTAGCAGAAACTTATTTTGAGGCCAGGAACTATCCAAGAGGAACCTTTTCTGGGCTAGTTCCCCCGGTCGGAAGGTCAAAGTTCCTGGGACTAAGTACCAATAGTACTAAACACATGGATCAGCGGTCGGAAAATGACAAAAGACTGCTCAACTGGCTAGTGTTTCAATAGGAACAGTGGCTAAAGTGACATCTGCATTTAGATCTATGGGACAGACATGAGTAAATGGGGTTCTAATCATGCACTAATGAAATGCACTGTGGCATATAAAGCAAGCTGAAATTCTTTCATTGGATTCCCAAGTGAAAGGTACACAATAGATTGCATCCACATTCCCATCCCACCACAACCCTGGGGGAACATGAGGCCTCAATGTGCAGGTATTGATAGGGCAGTCATTTTTCCTATTGATTAACTGCTGTGTATGACCAATTACATGTGAAGTACAAATGAGTTATACAGAGACTTTCACAGAATTTCTTTCCACTCACCTTTCTACCTGCTATTAATAATAAGCACAATGGGTTCCTGTTTTACAGTGATCACACACAATAAAGGAATGTCAAGTGTTTGGAAAATGAGATTTGAACATGTTGGTCATCTGAAAGCTTCATATAATGGCTAGTGTGTACTGACCTGGGTGTTGCTGTTCTTGATCTCTGTGAGCAGATCGAAGCCATGGCGAACCGTGACAGCTGGCTGGCCAGACAGAAGACCCACCCTCATCAATGCCAGGCGGATCCTAGTCAGCCAATCCTGACACGTCTGACGGTTGGTGTAGAAGAATGTCCTGATGCCCTGAGAGGCAGTAAGGGAGGGATTTATCGCGCCACTGCTGTGTAGAAGTGCATATGCGAGATTACATGCGTGTGCTTTCTTTCTAATAATCTGCAAGATTCTTGCTTTTTATTTTGCCTCCTTCTTTGAGGCAAAATAAAATTCTTTGCTAAGTGGTCATTGTCGTGGTGTTTTTTTCACTGCACTTCCCAGAGATTACTCGGAGTACTGTGACGTCTTTTTCCTTGGATTTTCTGTTTATTAAGTTTAAGTTTCTGTAGCTACCACTCTTATTTGCCTGTTCAGACATGGTGGCTATCTCTGCTCATGCTAACTACCCAGTTCTTCTTCTATTTATTCAAAACAAAACACATCCAATCCTGGATGCCAGAGACTTCTTCCCAGTGTTGTATCTCAGTTATTGATATATAATTATATCCTTGGGATAAATGTGGGATGTGATATTAATATTTACCATGTCAATTGCACAGGACACACACAGTCACAGCTTCATCATCACCACTGTCATTATCCTGTGTGTCCAGGTGCCTCACCTCATGACACATAAAATCAATTAATCTAAACCAATTAATAAAATGTTTAGGACAGCAACTTAATCCCTTAAATCACACATTTCAGAGCACACTGCTTCATCAGGGCGCCGTTGGTTGCTTGTTGGTAGCTTGCATTAAAATGCATAGGCTAAACCCTGAACCTTTATTTCCCACTGCTATTAGTTCCCTGCAATCAGCACTCCTGCAGCGATCTAGTTAAATTTTACTGGACGGTTGAAGTGCCAGCACCTCACTACAACCATCTAAACCAGCAGTGAAGTCTGAATGGGTATGTACAGTATGTACAGTCACCTTTGGCGGGGCGGTGAGAGCGTTGGCACAGCCCTCATAGGCATTGTACATGAGCTTCTCCAGGTTCTCCAGGTACTGCAGCAACAGAGCCAGGCGGAGCTGGTTGGAGTGGTGGCCATCCCCGTCGCTTCCGGCACCAGCCCACGTACCAACTTCCTGCTCCGGGTTCAGGCTATGGGCCGCCAGGCTCCGGATCATACCTGACACAGGAATACAGCTTCCTAAAAACCTAGAACAACTACTATCAGTCTTTTTTGTTTGGAAATCCATATATCATAGGCATAGGCTGGATCCAGTCAGTGGACTGACTCAACTCTTTCCTGGATCCAGCCTATGCCTCACCCCCACCCGAGTCTGCCACACTCACGACTGGTGCCAGTATGTCGAACAAAACACACAATTTCACACACTATTTGAGTTACAAATGGTTTCGGAAACACTTGTGAAATTAATGAATGTCGTGAAGAGCTACTATTACTAGCTACTACTAGATATTCTTAGCGCTACAACACCTTTCAGGAAACCCACTCCTGATCAGGAGTCAATGCCAGGGTAAGACAAGTTATTGACAATTTCCCCAAAACTAAAAATCTGATACCAAGATGCAGGAGTAAGGAGTCTATGTTTGCAATTGTTTTGTTAAAGTAATCTGACAGTTATTGTATAAAATCAAATTTACAATAAATCATAATAATAATAATAACACTGCAATCGAACACTGCAAAGTATTGATATCGCTCTTACATTTTAATTTGGAATACATTACATTTTAATTTGGAATACATTATTATAACCAAACTACATTTCAGCATATTTACATTTTGCAGCAAATTATATTTCAAACAAACCCAACTATTGTTGTAGACCTGTTGTGGCCAGAAAACTATAAGGTAGACTTTGACAGTTAAGGCAGGGAAAGCTACGTCATAATTAAATACAGCTTTTTCAACCATGTTTATTAGAGCAGCAAGTTTGACCTTTCTGAATAATAAAAGCAAGCTAGCTACTTAGCTAGCTAACAAAGCAAAAACAGTTGCCATTCTGCTGAAAGTATTGCATGCCTCAGGGATTTTTATTTCAGGTGGGGTGTAGCAGCACCACTGGTGTGTCAATTCAATTTTGCCCAGCTAACAAATCACCATATTACTGAGTTTCTGTTGACAGTATTACCACTGTGGATCAGTCTTTTGTAATTCCCAAGTATATTCGTGGATTGGGCTTAATGCAGGGATGCTCAAAGGAAATTGAGGCCTTGATCATGAATGTGACATTAACATTCACAATCATTTTTGTGAAATGACCTCCAAACTGTCCTCATTTTTCACTAAAACTAATGGACTGGATGTGGATAAGATCAGTACACTGTATGAAGCATTGAATCAATATTGATGAAGGCAATGTGCACAGGTCCCTCATGGTCCACAATTCAGTGTGTGGTCTGAATGAATATGTGAATATTTGGTGTGCAGATTATGCACCAAAAGCATAATTTCCATCACCATCTGCTCTCGGGTCACAAATATTTGAATATTTGCTTTTTATGATCCATTCCTAATTGGTGATTAACCAGTAAAGAGCTGGTCCAGAGCTCTGGTCCCTTACCCTCAATGGTCTGGAAGGTATCCTGAGCTCGGCCCAGTGGTGTTCGGAGCTTGGACAGCACGGTGAACTGGGCAGCCTCCCAGACTGCCCACTGCCACAGCACCGCCTCAGTCTTCAGCAGGGCCCTCGGCACCACGCCCGTCCCGGTACCATCAACGCCGCCTCGGCCATCCCGTTTCTCCAGCCGCTGGCAGCTGTGGTACAGCCGCTCCAGCCACGGATCCTTGCTGTGGAGATGGAAATATGAAGCTTAGAAAGCTTCCTTATCACTAGCCTGGTACATAGTAAATTCAACGTGTGCCAAGGCTAATGCCAGTTGGGGACATACCAAACTCTCTGCTTACATAGTACAGGTAGATCAACCTGTTACCTGGAGCCTGTCTGAGGAACACTTATCGCGCTGCCGGAATCACATTACAATACACATTTGTCACAGATTAACAACGGGTGTACCCAATCTAACAACCTTCTTCCTAATATCTGTAAATAATATTTGTTATGTGTATGGTGTTTTTGCCCAAGTACTCGGCATATCCCTACCCGCTGCGGTGTACGACTCCATACAGAATGAAGCTGATCAGGTCACTGAAGTCCTGAGGGTGGAAGGTGCTGCTCGGCGCTCGGCTCATGTGACGGCGGATGGCCAATGAGATCTCCCCGATTTCTGGGTGGCTGTGGTTACTGTGGACACACACACACAAACACACCCATTAATGTGACACAATTCAAAAAGGTGTGTATGGTTATTCAACAGACATTATATCCATATCGGTTCTAAATCTAATCAGCTATTTCCCAGATAGACCAAGATGGCGGCGTGTGTACAACATGAGGCTCAGCGTCTCTCCAGATTCTTCTTCCTGAGGAGACTGAAGAAAGTCCACCTGTCTCCTCAGATTCTGGTGAACTTCTATCGCTGCACCATCGAGAGCATCCTTACCAACTGCATCACAGTCTGGTACGGCAACTGCTCTGTTTCAGACTGGAAAGCACTGCAAAGCGTGGTGAAAACCCCCTAACGAATCACCGGTACCTCACTACCCTCCATTAAGACGGTCCAGCACAAGCGGTGTCTGCAAAGGGCGCGTAGCATCGTCAAGGAATCCTCTCACCCCAGCCACAGACTGTTTGCCCACCTCCCTTCTGGCAAGCGCTACAGGTCCCTCCGTTCCAGGACCAGCAGGCTCAGGAACAGCTTCTTCCTCTCAGCTGTCACCTTGCTGAACTCGGCACCACGGTGATAACAGTGATATATTCAAATAAACACGTACATTATTTCCGTTTGCAAAGACCAAATGTGTTGTTGTAGAAGAAGAAGAAATCAAAACGATACAGACGGTTGTCTGTTGTCACACTTTGTTCTTCTTCGTTGAGTCGCACTTTGTTGGCGCACGAATGAGTATGTACTTCCGCTTACGCAGAGGATGTCAGTTGAGTAGGCGGTCCTTCAATGTGGCCCAGGACACATTCATGTACACAGTTCTAAAAGAATGTGGCCATATGTGGCCCAGACCACCTCCGAATGTGGTCTGAGCAATCAGATCTCAATGCGTCTTGGGTGCATTCACACCTGTACTTAGAGCTGTCCACTTGTGATCGGATCACCCAAGACACATGTTAATGCCAGGTGTGAACAGGGCCATAATTGAATGCACTTAGATTATACTGCTGTGGGAAAAATGACAAATATCAGAACAAAGTGCAATGCAGTTTCATTGTCTTATAGGCAGAGACGCTGAGCACACAAATTTTGTGCCCCAGGGCCGCGCGCACACAACATACACAATTGACAATTCCAAAGCTCAGAGATTATGTAGAAATGTATGACTGAAAATGTGAAAACCAAGTCTGGATTCGAGCACATTTTTATTATTATTTTCATATTATTATTATTATCATATTCATATTATTCTCATTTTACACGCAGGATGAGCAAGCTCCATTTTAGATACCCTATAGTAATTAATGTGAGTCTTACCTAAGTGCCACATCCAGGGGAATTGTCCTGAGCAGCTTGCCATAGGCCTGTCTCACCCTCACTGCTGAGTGGACCAGCTGGACTCTGCATACATCCACACACCTAACACACCATCAACATACACACTGTTAAAGGAGGGCTTGTATTTACGGAAATTCTATGTTCAGTCAGGCAGCTCAAAACAGATTTTTTCGCATAGCCAATTCGAGTCAGATATGTTTTCTAATGTCTGAAAACCATACGCTAGCACCCTGAGTTGTTGCACAGAAAACGCACTTAGTATAATAATTTTCTGTCGTTGTGAAATTGGTTGTCATAGTAAAACCATGCTGTCTAAATACAAATCCAGTCAAACATCAGATTTGCAAACCAAATTGGATTTGCCCACTGTCTGAACATAGTTTAAGAGGGGTGTGTGTGTGTGTGTGTGTGTGGCCTCCAGTGACAGCAGTGTGTGCGTGATGCTGACCTCTGCAGCAGCTCGGTGGACAGGGATGAAGAAAGGACCTGGAGGCTATTGCAAGTCTGAAGGCAGATACCTGGGTCTTCATTCAGGGCTGAAAAAGAAAATGGAAAAAGAAAAGATTAATAAGTTGCTGAAACCAGTTCAAGAGCTAATGCTAAATGTATCGTTACATCCCTATAAGCTACGCCCCCCCACCCACCCCCCATCAGACATATTACAAATGTTGGTTGTGTTTGGCCTGGACTCACCATTAGCCAGTAGGCCTTTGCAGAACTTGTTGAAGGAGGGCAGGGAGAAAAGAGGGCTGTAGGTGTCAGACTTCTTCATCAGGACAGAGATCTCCTGAGCCCAGGTCAGCAGCAGCTTCCTGAACACAGCAACACAACACTCACCACTCTGGCTACACCTCTACGGGACTTTCAGATGACGTAACATACCCTCAGCTGACTTTCTAAACTTATGACTCAACCCTTTCAACATTATGAAATAGAGAGTTCATTTCTGTGCTGTTTTTGTAGGAGAACTTTCTTTTTCTTCAGATACATCTGACTGATTTTGCATTTAGATAATGTTAGCTTGTTAGCTAGCTAACTATAGTACCTGGTAAGCTATCTAGCACTGTCTTGTTAATGTATCTGATTTGCACACTAGCTAACTTACGCGACTAGTAGTCGCATGTTAACATCAACATAAAGAGCCATCTAATTTAATCTAAAATTAGTTGCTTTGCTAAATACCCTTGATTGCAACTCAGTGTTTTGGAATAGAGGCCAAAGCTAAATTAGTTAGCACTAAAGGGCTAAAGGGACTAAGGCTAAGGGAGCTAAGGCTAAAGACGAGACAACTGACGAGTTACCTACACTTAAAAACAAAACTACCTCCATCAGACTATTCACTTCTACTATTAACATTACTGCATTGATCTACACCCACACCACAAAAATCAATTTCAGGTGTCTCTCTTTTTCTAGCCTGGTTATACATTTAGTTGTCCAATGGACCTCCATTATCGCACCAGCCGCGATTTGTGATGAAACTGCAAAGCATCTATACCTGCCCAGCGGGAGGCTTGCCATATGTCACTTTGTTGCTCAAGGACACTTCAGCAGGGTGGGGGTTTGACTCTGGGCCCTCTGGTTGAAGGACAGTCTCTCTAAACCCTAGCCCACTCTTGTGCAGCTGAATGGATGCGGAGAAAACACTGTGGCGTGTGTGTGTTTTTATGTGTGTGAACCTGGCCTCAGGGTAGAGGTGCTCCTTGGTCAGCAGAACTCCCAGAAGGCTTAGCAGGGTGCTGAAGTGTTTCTTTGTTGCTGTGGTGACAGTGCTGATGACAGCTCCGTCAAACAGGGAGGGAGAAGAAGACAGGCTGGACGAGATGAAATGATCGTGCCTGGATTGATGGACAGAAAGAATAGATAGGCTGGTTAGAGGAGGAGAATCATATCCACATACCGTGCAGCAAGATTCAGCTGGTTCGAAGACAGGATCTGATGCAATGGCTTCCTCAAGGAACCAGATAGATTCATGTGAAAAGTAGGCAGTAGAAAATAAGTCCACCACTCCCCCTACTGAACAAATTACATTTTCCATAAACATATGCTGCCTGTAGCGCCGCAAGACCAAATTTCAAAATAAGCATATCAAACATGCAATGCCTAATATAAAAGGCCACATTGCTATATCATACAAGGCTATTAATTGGGTTTATTTGATCCATGTATCATTCTTATTTTGAAATTTGGTCTGTGTTCTAGAGGCCACATTTATTTTGCATACACACTCAAGGAGGAAGCTACTGAGTGGCAAACATCTTGAAACTGTTCATTCTAATCAGTGTTATTATTATTCCACAATACAGTGTGTGTGTGCACGCATGAATGTTACCTGGTGCAGTGGGAGTAGAGGGTGTATAGCACAGCGTACTGGATGGCAGGGTGGTAGACTGCTAACTCTGAGTGGACCACCATCAGATTCTGACTGAGTAGCGCGAACACAGTGGGAGACAACGCCCACATCTAAAAAACAGACAAAACACATTTTAAGGGATATATTCTGGATTTTGTCCCCCCCCCCCCCCCACACACACACACAATTTCCACACATTGGCAGCCCCAAATGGCAGCGAGAAGTAACCGTTTCAATACCCCAAAATCATGTAAACTGTCTGATGAAGAAATTTCTGTTGTGGACAACACCAAGGAATCCCTGTAAGTTTTAAACTTGCGTTCTAGTAAGCAGCAACTGAGAGAGGTCAGCTCACCCCGATGAGAGAATTCTTGGTGTTGCCGATGGTGGTCAGGGCGCTGAGATTGAATATCAGGGTGAACTGGGCCCTCTCTGGAGTCAGGGTGAGTGAGGCAAAGGCAGGGTGCTGGATGTCGGGGCAGGGGCCACCGGGTGCCGGGGTCTCACCGCTGGGCTGCGGGGGGGTCAGGAGGCTGGACAGGGAGCATGACATCTCACCCAATACCAGCTTGTAGGCTGCCTCCAGCGTCGGGATGTTCTTCAGGCTCAGCAGCGCCTGGTACACACTGTGAACAGCCGACATGACCTGGCAAACACACATGCACAAAATGTGTTTCAAAGTGTTTTGGCTTTCATTTTGAAGGCAAAAATCGCTCTATTACCGGTCTTATTCTAGCCATCTCTAGCTGGCTTGGTGCAGCTTTTGTCACATAATCATCGGATTTATCGTAAATACAAGCTACCGTAAATACAAGCTACTAACGGTAATTACAAGTAGGACGTGGGAATTTTGGAGGCTTCAATATCGCCCACTTGGCATCATGAATTGCAGTGAGTGAGTCAACACAGGCAGCAAAGAATGTTGGCATGACTATATGAATATGATGAATATAACGCGGCATTAGGAACAGACATACAAGTAGCCAATTACAAGGAGTTAGCACCAGTACCCATGATTGCTTGAAATCACAGGAGTCAAAGCAAAAAATAAATGCATTTCATGACGACCAGCTGGCGGGGGCAGGGATGAACAAGCTTTATTTTGGAGTCTATTCATGCTTTCTGACACCTTGATTCCCTTCAAAAGAGGGTGAATTCAGGTATTATGGGGCACTTTAGATTTTCATTTTTTTGCCACCAGTCTAGATTCTATCAAATTGTGCATTTCTGAAATCTTGTTTCCTAACCATCAAAGGAGGAACAATTTTGATTTCATATTTTAAGGACCCATTATACAACCCTTTGTCTGCAAAGAGCCAAACCCAATTTTTGCACCCATGTTTGGTTACATGGACAGTGAGTTAGATATTATGGGACAGTTAGTATAGGCCTAAATGACTATTCAAGTCCAAAATTAATGTAATTTCTCATATAGGCTTACACAATATTTTATAGGCTCCTTTATTTAGGCATAAATATTTAAGACTACTAGTTTTAATAAGACCTAAAATAAATCTGATAATAATCCTGCTTTTTAACTTAAGAAAAACACATTATTACAGCTATTAGGATAAAAGATGTCTACATGATGTCTAGCAATATGGAGTAGGTCTCACCCTGATTTTTCAGACCCCAAAACTAGCTGAAAACTAACTTGATAGGTACAGTCTATTCAGCCATGCAGTTAAACACTGGCTTAAAACATATATAGCTTGGTTTTGGTAAGTGACTAACATATTGTTGGACAGCACTGCTACCAAGCCTAATTAAATCATGACAGTACTAAGTGTTTACGCCCCTCTTCACAAACCAGTGGTGCATCAACGTTTACACTTAAGCATGCATAAGAAATGGCATGCCATCTCCTCACAAATACACAGCTCTTTGTCAAGCCACACACCTCTTTCTCGTGGTGGAAGCGCAGCTCCAATAGCTGGGAGTTGGGTGCCAACAGTTTCTCCACAAATGATGCAGGCAACTTGGTATTGATCTGGTCTACAATCTGAAAAGACACACACACACACACACACACACACTCATTATCATCTAGTTTGGGGTGACAAACACCAAAACCCAATCCCCTCAAAGGGGAGGTAGTTTATTGTTTTCATAATGTGGCTTTGTGAGGCCCTTTGAGACTGTAACTGTGATAAAGGGCTATACAAACAAACTTGACATCAGAGTAGAGGCAGATGGTGAGGATCAACAGAATTTGCGGGAGGGGGCCTGAGAAGGAGAAGATGTCGATGAAGAGTTGAGTACAATAGAGGAAGAGGAAGAACAGGTGCATGTAGGTACGGAGCCAGAAGCATGAAATGGGCAGGGTTGATCTGAGGCTACTCAAAACCAGCCTAACTAAGCCCCTACCTCTCAACACATCAAAGATCAGATATTTGAGGAGGAGTTTGTTTGGCATTCCCATAAATACAGAGGAGAAACATGGTCAGTTTGGTGTTACCCATGCAGGTGAAAGAAAAACAGTATGGTGCATTCTAAGGAGACCTCAGAGGACCTCAGGAAGCAAGTAGTGAGTGAGCATCAGTCTGGGGAAGTTAGAAAGTCAGATCAAAAAGAAGGCCATCAGTCTGAGAGCTAAAGTTGGGCCCAAAGTGGCTATTCCAATATGACAATGATCTCAAGCATTCAAGCACATCTACCTGAAGAAGGTTAGGCCTTTGAACTGGTCAAGTCAAAGTCCTGACCTAAAAGTCCAAATGAGATGCCACAGCATCTGAAGTAGGCTGTTCACGCAAGATAGGCCTCAAACCTCAGCGTTGGCACGAATGGGCGAAGATCCCTCAAAGAAGATGCAAGAGACTGATCAGTGGCTATAGGAGACGTTTACGCCAAGTCATTGATGCTAAAAGGGTGGTGCGACAATCAAAATTTTGTTTTAAACCAGTAATAAGCCAGTTTTGTTAAATAAAAATATGAAAATATATCATTTATTAATGCATGTTCTTTATTTGGGATATATTTATTAAGGTTTAGACAAGGATTTTATGAAGCTATTCCTCTATAATGTATGAAATAATGACCACACCCTGTAGGGTTCACATACTTTCAAGCATGACTGTAGATAAAACAAAGCAAATCAAGATAATATTGTCTTATTGTTCTAATGTCAAGGCTGCAGTATGTATGAATGTATTTTCAATTTAATATTAAAGAACATTTTACTTAATTAAGAAGGTATTTATTTAATGTTCCAAAATTAGTCCTTTCTGCAAACTTAATCACTACAATTTATGTCTAGATTAAAGCACAGCAAACAGGATTCTCAAGTGAAAACACACACTTGAGGCAAAAGTATGCTTATACCACAAGTGTCCCTATACATATATAAATATATATATAAATAGAGACTACTTTGATATGTGTCATCAACAGGTACGTCATCAAAGCAATCAAATTTCCAATGGAAATTGATCAGTTTAGTTATTTCTAGGGTTGCATTGATTGCATGGACAGACACAAGTATGACATGGTGCTCTTTCAATGAAGTGTTGGTTGGCTCTTAAGAGCCTTTGCTTTAGGAATGAGGCTGCAGTGATGCCATCATAGGATATCGTTCTGCCATGGGCCAGCGCCACCTGCTGAGAAGTACTCAATAGTATCCAGCTACAGCCTTGTAACCTGGTGTCACCCTAAGATGGTCTCTGACCATCATTACTATATATATGACATTGATCCACACACCCCCAACAAGTTTGTGACCCATGTCAGTCAGACAGACAGACAGAACACACTGAAGTTCTTCTGGAGCTAAAAGACCCATTATTTGGAACAGTAATGTTAACTTAAATTTACATATGATTAACATGGCGGATGGGGCCAGGATAGAAAACACTTTAGCTACATGATTACCTAAAAGTTGGGTTAACTGATGTATTTAACATTAGCTACAAATTCATGTGGGAAAAGGGACTCAATTAACATAAGCTATAACATTAATGTAGCTAACATTTGAGAAGTGAAGTACAGTTATGCGAAGGGAACGCTTGTGTGTTTGGATAATTACAGTTACCAACTGATTTTATGGTTTAGAATTTTTCATTTGGCCTACCTGTGGCATGTCAGAGTTCAGGGCATGATGGCAAGAGGCTGAGTGGGTTGCCTTCTCCCTTGGTTGTTTTCTTTATTAAAAATTCTCTACTTTACGGCTACCTTGTGTCTGGATGCAGCTGAGACTGAAGCTTAAGTGAAGGACCATCTTTTAGTCAGGGACAGGACTCTATGTACTGGGTCAGGTTCTCCCTCACACTCTTTGCTACCCACAAATCATTGTTGGATCCAGCTAGTTATCTCTCTAGCATGGTATATCTTTGTTGCTCCTCCTCCACTGGTGTTGACCCTCGGGTGGTCATCCCAATGAAGTTGTGGAGCACACATTTGTCTGTTACACAGGTATCCACATTCCCTGGCTTTAATGCAATCACCAGCCTGTACATACACCACTAGGAGAGGCTGCCGAAGGCGCATTCAACCTCACCCGTGAAAGCTGGTAGTTGAAGATCCGATGGGATCCTGTCTCAAGTGGAGCTGCATATGGCCTCATGAGGTTGGGCTTCCCTGGCTTTAATGCAATCACCAGCCTGTACATGCGCCACTAGGAGAGGCTGCCGAAGGCGCATTCAACCTCACCCGTGAAAGCTGGTAGTTGAAGATCCGATGGGATCCTGTCTCAAGTGGAGCTGCATATGGCCTCAGGAGGTTGGGCTTCAGGGGAAAGGTCTCATCTCATACAAGGACATGTGGGACCGCACCTAGCTGGGCAGCCCCGATGAGGGGGTGGGAGGTCAGGGATGCCATTCTGGAGTGCCTTCCCAAACTCTGATTCCCCGAGAGTCCCTCCATTACTGGACTTTGAGTAGGCGCCTACTACAGCAAGTACGACAATGGAGTAGCTCACCTTGTAATTACAACACAGGGAACCTGAGCCTGGTGGAGCCTGGGTCATGACAATCTTTCTATCAATAGCACCCACACAATTACGAAGTACCACCTCTCCCTCCCCCAGTATCTCTCTTCAGAGCACAAAACAGAAGCTGGTGACTGCTCCATTTTAATTCATTTAGATATTTGACACTGTTTACCATACTACACTGAACAAAAATATAAACGCAACACTTTTGTTTTTGCTCCCATTTTTCATGAGTTGAAATAAAAGATCTAAGACTTTTTCTATACACACAAAGAGCACTTCTCTTTTTGCCAAGATAATCCATCCACCTGACAGGTGTGGCATATCAAGATGCTGATTAAACAGCATGATTATTGCACAGGTGTGCCTTGGGCTTGTCACAATAAAAGGCCACTCTAAAATGTGCAGTTTTATCACACAACACAATGCCACAGATGTTGCAAGTTTTGAG
Organism: Hoplostethus atlanticus; assembly: GCA_034670405.1. Lineage (NCBI taxonomy): Eukaryota > Metazoa > Chordata > Actinopteri > Trachichthyiformes > Trachichthyidae > Hoplostethus > Hoplostethus atlanticus. Next base: position 691,252 of record JAXDDX010000185.1, read on the forward strand.
GGAGCGTGCAATTGGCATGCTGACTGCAGGAATGTCCACCAGAGCTGTTGCCCGTGAATTGAATGTTCATTTCACTACCATAAGCCATCTCCAATCTCGTTTCCGAGAATTTGGCAGTACATCCCACCGGCCTCACAACCGCAGACCACGTGTAACCACGCCAGCCCAGGACCTCCACATCAGACTTCTTCACCTGCATGATCGTCTGAGACCAGCCACCCGGACAGCTGATGAAACAGTTGGTTTGCAAAACCAAAGAATTTCTGCACAAATTGTCAGAAACCGTCTCAGGGAAGCTCATCTGCGTGCTCGTCGTCCTCACCAGGGTCTTGACCTGACTGCAGTTCGACGTCGTAACCGACTTGAGTGGGCAAATGCTCACCTTCGATGGCGTCTGGCACTTTGGAGAAGTGTTCTCTTCAAGGATGAATCCCGGTTTTTACTGTACCGGCAGATGGCAGACAGCGTGTATGGCGTCGTGTGGGTGAGCGGTTTGCTGATGTCAACATTGTGAATAGAGTGCCCCATGGTGGCGGTGGGGTTATGGTATGGGCAGGCATAAGCTACGGACAACGAACACAGGTGCATTTTATTGATGGCAATTTGAATGCACAGAGATACCATGACGAGATCCTGAGGCCCATTGTCGTGCCATTCATCCACCGCCATCACCTCATGTTGCAGCATGATAATGCACGGCCCCATGTTTCAAAGATCTGTACACAATTCCTGGAAGCTGAAAACATCCCAGTTCTTGCATGGCCTGCATACTCACCAGGCATGTCACCCATTGAGCATGTTTGGGATGCTCTGGATCGGCGTGTACGACAGCGTGTTCCAATTCCTGCCAATATCCAGCAACTTCGCACAGCCATTGAAGAGGAGTGGACCAACATTCCACAGGCCACAATCAACAACCTGATCAACTTTATGCGAAGGAGATGTGTCGCACTGCATGAGGCAAATGGTGGTCACACCAGATACTGACTGGTTTTCTGCCCCCCCCAAAAAAGGCATATCTGTAGCCTTAGTCATGTGAGATCCATAGTTCAGTGCCTAATAAATGTCTTTTTTCAAGATAAAACTGCACATTTTAGAGTGGCCTTTTATTGTGACCAGCCCAAGGTGTACCTGTGCAATAATCATGCCGTTTAATCAGCATCTTGATATGCAACACCTGTCAGGTGGATGGATTATCTTGGCAAAGGAGAAGTGCTCACTAACACGGATTTAAACAAATTTGTGAACAAAATTTGAGAGAAATAAGCCTTTTGTGTGCATACGAAATGTCTTAGATACTTCAACTCATGAAAAATGGGAGCAAAAACAAAAGTGTTGCGTTTATATTTTTGTTCAGTGTAGTTTACTTGAACACGTTGAAAACTGAGTTGGCATCACTGATGTTGCCCTTAAATGGTTCCCATACCTGGCCAATAGAATTTTCTCTGTTGTGGTAAGGAATACTTTATCTTCTTCAGCTCATCTTTCATGTGGTGTCCCCTAGGGGTCAGTTCTTGGCCCCTTGCTGTTTTCATGGAATATGCTTCCCCTTGGTCACCTTAGTCGCAAACACAGTATTTCTTTTCAATGCTATGCAGAGGATACCCAAATGTATGTTTCCGATGAAACTGATTCCAACAGCTTGCATCTCACATATCAAGTGCTGGATGTCCCAAAATGTCCTCCAGTTAAATGAAAATAAAAGATTCTGTTTAGTCCACCTGATTCCATCAAGCTGCTTAGGGGTTGTCTCAGTAGTCCAGTTCAATTCACCCATTTAATATTTGATTCCAACCTCTGCTTTGAGGACCAATTTAAGTGATTCAGTCCTGCTTCCTCCAATTGAAAAACATTTCCAAAATGATGTCCTTATCCTTCCCCTCCTCCTTGAAACGGTTATCAATGCCTTAATCTCTTTTAACCTAGATTACTCTAACTCCCTGTATAATCTGCTATTAGTGAAAATGCAGCTACTAGACCTTTAAGTTAAGATCATTATGCCCAACCACTACATGGTTGACGCCAAAGTTGGTTTCCCCAACATACAGTATTAGTCACTCTGCTGCCAACTGAACAGTTGTCCATAGTTGTCAAAATTGTCTCTCATAAGAATGAATGGACTTCCGACGTACCGTAATATAACAGAATAGTCAATAGTGAATGAGGCGTCAAGCAGGGCAATTGCTTACTTTCTCTCCATGTTTTTTTTAAACGTTATCCCCTTTGTTTCTTCAGGTTAGCCAGTTAATGCTAATATAGCTTGCATGTTGTTGTCCAACAACATGGCATAGCTTCCGTGACCTGAAAAGGTTCATCCTTCCACTTTTGTTTGTTTGTTTTTCAGTCTGGTTTCCAGTCCAACTGGGCTGAAAACCACCATCTAATCTAAATTCCATTCATTGGGAAACCTGATTAATGAAATAAAGGAACACTCCTCTCCCATTATAAATGAATGTAAGGGCATGTTCACATCAAGCATGCTTGGAGAGGTTTAATCAAAATATAGAACGTTTACTCCTTTAGTTTGGTTCGTTTGGGCAGGGGAGAATGCCATTTGAACTTGGGTGACAGATGCAGTTCTCTGTCCTCTTCCAAGCGAACTGCAGTGCTGTTCATTAGGAGAACACAATCCGAACAAACTATAGGAAACAACCCCAGAATTCAAGGTTTTTATGGGTATAAAAAGATTTTGACATCTGATAGCCAGCAGCCATTCAAGCTTGGAAAGACTAGCAATAAAAAGGGAGAGAGAAAACTTGGCAACAAATTGTTGATCGATTGAATGCTTAAGTAACTGTTGAATTAAAAACGAACAAATTGGATAGAGCTTATTAAATATCATGTGTTCCAAAAATATAAAAACTGAAAAGCTGTGCTAAAAATATTATACATGAAACCATGACATATATGACATCTCAAGACTGTTTTTTGCAAGTGGTACATTTACAGAGACAATGCACTTTACTGTGGTGTGTGTTGTTTTCTATATGTGGCATTAGTAATCTGCAGATTTAATTAATGCTTTCACCTGAGAACCTATACCGCTCAAACAAATGTTGGTCTGGGTAAACCAGCGGGTCTGATCTGTCCCTGAAAGTTCTTTCTCTTTGGAAATCCCTGCGCACAATCCCTCCTTCATCCACGACCTCATCTATGAATGGACAGGCCATGATGGACATAGGATGAGACATGGGTCTTCCTCTGCGTTATATAAACCCTTTAATTGAAGTGAATAAAGAGATTGGAGCGCTGCGTGGGTATTTGATCATACCAACAAGAATCAGGTACTTTTTGGAATGGGTTAGAAGCACAAATGGGAATATAGTAGTTTAACCTTTTTGAGGAGTACAGTCACCCCAGTGTGATCATTCCAAAATGCATTCTAATGTATTCTAACGTTCTAATTGATGAAATCATAGTGTTATAAATGGGACAGTTCCAGAATAGAACATTGAATTGGACTAAAACTCTCAAAACGCTCCTCAAAATTAAGTATTCTCCTGTAAAAAAGGGTCTACAAAAGGAGAATACATAAAGTACTTTATTCCCATTATGCTTTTAAGCTATGTGGACTTGATAGAATAGCCTACTATATATATATTTATATTTTGCAATTCTGCTGTTAATTAGACTATCGCCATAAATTATGTAGTAAAGTCTATACATAACGTTTCAAAGTCTGAGTCTCATGCTCTACTGACTGAGCTGTCCGGCCTGACATTATTTTTATTATATTTTTATGAAATGGGTTGTTTCCATCCTGGACATTGATTGGCTGAAAGAGTGTTCTACAGTGACTCTAAATCCCATACAGAAACAGTTAATGCATCTCCTAGCAACCGTGGAAACATTTTGACATATATTCACAAATTACTTTCTTATTTCAATGAATTTGCTAAATAAAAATTTTGAAAATATGTGTCATCAAATAATTCTTTCTATAAGTTGTAACCGTTTTCTAAAAGCAATACAGCACCTGAGGTCTTGTTGTATCACTCATGGTTAAATGAGGTTGCCTGCTAGTTTCAAAGCATAAGTTGCCACAGCAACTCCGCTTGAACTATGTTGAGCTTGCTTTGTGGAACCGAATAAACCTCAAAATGAGCCAGACTAAGTGAAATAAGCCTGGCTAAGGTGGTAAGCCTGCTTTGTGGAACTCGCTTATAATTGTATTTAGTTTGTTTAGGTTCACACTTCCCAAAAATGCAACAAAATAAAACTTTTCCACAATGGTTTGGACCAAAGAACAAACTGTAGGTGCACACTGAAGCCTCTTTCAGATAAACACTTCGGATATTTTCCAGAGAATCAGGTCCGCACTTTAACCGGAGTTGCCCTTCCACACATATAGCACACCACCGGAGAATTTCCGTTTCGGATGCATTCACAACAACAGATAATACACCGGTTAGTTTAGGTGTGGCCTGGATAGAGCGTGCGGGAGACAGGACAAGATGCAAAAAGTATGCTGCGAAAATCGCAGTGTTTTGTTTACAGCACGAAGATGGCGGACGAAGTGACCGACTCACGCTCAGTGGCCGTTTTTGCATTGATGTCAATACTAAATGTAGTTAGACCTATCCGCAGTATCGACGAAAGGGTGGAAAGCGATATACATTGTATTATGCCGGTTTCGCGCTAGTCGCATGATAAATAAGTCATCAACACACCCACTGGCTCGTAGAGAATACTCCGGGGAATGTTCTGCTCCATTCACACTTGGGCTCACTCGGCGATAAAACACATTTTAGATAAGTTCAGGGTTGCACTGCATGTGTGAAAGCAGCTTAAGAGTCATCTTACCAGAGTGAGCAGGCTGAGCACTGCCAGGCTGTAGTCTGACCCACAGGCCTGGCAGCAATCCAGCTGGTCCAGGCCGTAGGTTAGGATGGCCTCTGTCAGCTGGCCACAGGTCTCCACGCTGACCAGTAACACACTCACACACTCATTTCCTGCTGTCAGAACCGCCTCCGAGAACAGAACCTGCTTGGCCGTGGTCACACAGGCCAGAACTCTGTTCAGAACCTGGACAGAAAGACAGGGAAAAGCACACAGGGTTGGTGTGGATAGGAAACAGGCAGGTATACTTAAGGCTGGGCAGTATGACCTAAAATTCATATCAAAAAAATAAGGCACACTCCACCATCATTCATGTGGATGTTATAGGAAAGGAATGTGTTACCTTGATGGATAGAAGCAATCATTGAAATACACCCAATGTTGACAGAGAAAACCAAAGAAGCCATTGTTCTGCTTATAAAACTTCTCCAACAGATCCTACAATACACAGTATTTATTGTGAATGCTGCATTCTGAGGAACAACCCCCACACCATGACACTGCCCCCTGCTTCGGACAGAGCAGGTAAATTAGCAAAATAGCTAGCTACAAGTTACAACTGTAATGATTTCTGATACTAACGCCATCATCTGCTCACCGCTGCTTAAGGCGGAGATGAGAATCCAGGAAGAGAAAGCCTTGCTTCTATCCATCAAGGTAACACATTCCTTCGATATAACATCCACACGAAGGATGGTGGGGTGTTCCTGTAATACTGCCCAACACTATAGTTAGGTTTCATGGAGTGTGGCTCTCACATCAGTGACATAGGCCTCGGTGATGGGAGGTCCTCGGATGGGGCTAAATCGCTCTCCAATGCTGCGAACCACGGTGCTGAAAACCCTCAGCAGCGCCGCCAGCTTGGGCAGTGACACTGTGGGCGGGGGGATGTCTTCGTCCACCACCTCTCCTGACCCCACATGGCTCAGGTCCTACAAGAAACATAGTCAGCCATGTGTTGGAGATAGTAGACATTCCTCTCCTGACAAATGATGCATAAAATCTGATACATTTACCCATGAGAATCATCAGTTAAAAAAATAAAATTAAAAAAAAGATTACTTTCCTTAACTAAGTCAGAGTGCTTCCAAGTGAGAGAAAAGTTAATTCAGAGCCTTGTGTAAAGTGACTCATTTGTAAAATTCCATGATATTCCCCGACTTCCTTAGTGAATTTATCAAATTTTTCCCAACTTTAGAACTAAATTGGATTTGAAAACTTTCTCATTACACTATAGTGAACACCACCAATCGGCGGGCAATGTCTGTCAACTAGACCATATTACTGACGACAGTCCTTCACAATAACAAATATCACAAGATGTAAATTGACACTGGGTCACAAACTACATTCATTGTGTAGTCACGTGTAAATCTTGACAGAATAATATTTTAACATACTTAAAACTTCTTCCAAACTTTCAGACCTGCATAGGAACCCTGTGTCTGGTATACACCTCTAATGACACTCTAAATACACCTTGTATGATATTGCAGGAATTCTATGACCTGTGTGAACGCTGAGTTAAAGTGGTATCAGTCAAAGTGTGGCCTTCACTAGATGCTTTCAGACCAAAGACTGAGATCAGTAGCGTCACCTCTGCATAGGCCTCCATATCCTCCAAGAACTGTCCCAGCAGGGTGGTGGAGAAAGTCAAGTCTGCCACCCAGAACTGCTCCAGACTCTGTAGCCAGCCTGCAGACAGACAAGCAGAAGTTGTTCAGATGTCAGAAAGGGACAGAGAGCTCAATGTGTTGACCCAGGCCCAATCCCATTTCTTATTTTTACCCCTACCCCTCGTTTTTGAGTGCCCCTCGCTTTTTAACTTGCCCCTCGGAACAGAGTTACAAGGGGTAGTGGTTTAAATCTTCCCCTATGAAATGGGACAACCCATCAAGACCCTGATACGCCATCACATAATCGTCGTTTACGTAAACAGACGTGACGAGTTTGTTGGCGGACATTACTATGGCAATAACGGTATTATCACAATAACTTTTGCCATTTATCTGATGGAGATAGAAAAGCATGGACGCTCGCGATTCGTTAAGCTCGCGCGATAAGTTTCACGCTATCAATCGATCAAACAAGTCATCAAATAAAAAAAGAACACTACCAGGCCACTTCATGACAGAATAGCAGTGCTCTGTAGGTTAACAACCCGTGCTCCAACCCTGCCAGTCTGCACTGATATTAGAGGAGCGGTAACAAGTGCAGCAACTTCGCTGCTGGACTTTAGTTATATTTCAGGTGTCATATGCCCGAAAGGGGGGAAATGCGACATGGAAATATGTCCAAATGCGGGACTGTCATGCACAAATCAGCCTTAAAACAATGTTGTAACAATCAGCATACTAGTGAATTTTTGTTATGCTTGTTATAAAGAAAAAGTCTATAATACATTGAAACGACATTAAACTAAGATAATACGATGGTTATCATAATTTTTAAATCTTTATTAATGAAGAAAATGTGAAAATTGTGCAGTGTTCGCCACCATCTTGCCGATGATTGTCGGAGATTTCTCATAACACTCGGTTTGGAGTGTGCCTCTGAAAAGTCTCGGTTTGGAGGGCCATGTAGGCCTAACAATTCGCCCTACCCCTCAATCCCAACAAGAATTGGGACACCCTACCCCTATACGTGAACGCGCAAAACGGGCTAAGTGGTAGGGACAAGGGGTGAATTGGGATTGGGCCCCAAGTATCTGCAGGTTTCAGAAAGTCAAAGACTTAGGCCAAATCCCAATTCACCCCTTGGCCCTACCCCTTAGCCCTTCCCCTCCGTTTTGCACGTTCATGTGTAGAGGTAGGGTGTACCGATTCTTGTTGGGATCGAGGGGTAGGGCGAAGTGTTAGGGCTACATGGCCCTCCAAACAGAGATTTTTCAGGGGCACACTACAAACCGAGGGTTTCCCAGAATGACCTGCGAATCAACTGGAAGATCATGGCCAACGCTACACTACCATCCAAAGTGAACCACAAATGTGGTATTTTCTTCGTTAATAAAGATTTAAAAAATATTCTAACCGTCGTATTATCTTAGTTTCATGTCGTTTCAATGTATTATAGACCTTTTCTTTATAACAAGCATAACAAAAAAATCGCTAGTATGCGGATGTCTCTACCTCGCTAGTTAACGTTACAACATTGTTTTTAGGCTGATTTGTGCATGACAGTCCTGCATTTTGACATATTTCCATGTTGCATTTCCCCGAAGTTGCTGCACTTGTTACGGCTCCTCTAATATCAGTGTAGACTACAGAGCACCGCTAACGCTATTCTGTCATGAAGTGGACTGGTAATGAAGCAGTGGTCTTTTTTATTTGATGACTTGTTTGATCAATTGGTAGCGTGAAACATAAGTTGTGAACGAATCGTGAGCGTCCATGCTTTTCTATCTCCATCAGATGAATGGCAAATGTCACTGTGGTGTGTGTAATGTCCGATAACAAACTCGTCGCGTCTGTTTACGTAAACGTCATCGATGACGTATCAGGGTCTTGAAGGGTTGTCCCATTTCATAGGGGGAGATTTCAACCACTACCCGTTGTGACTCTGTTCCAAGGGCCAAGCCAAAGGGCGAGGGGCACTCGAAAACGAGTCGTAGGGGTGAAAATGAGAAATGGGATTCGGCCTTAAACCTGCACTATGTCACTTTACGTAATTTAGTCATTGGTGACCCTAAGTGGCAGTGAGAGGTAACTGTGTAATCCAGCTTTCTGCAGCGATAGCCGAGGCGCTAGCTCACTCACTGCTGCTTTGGAGTGGTTTGTGTTCGGCTCGTAAGTTTCGATTTGTCTTCCTGTGCTCGAAGAAAACTTTCCAGCAAGTGTTCCACCTGAACTCCAAAACTTCATTGGGTTGAATTGAGCGACTCTACAGAGGCTCATTGAAGGGGGATGGGGCAGTCTTCACTGTCGCAGCCCCTCTTCAGGAATTAGACTGATAAAATGCTTGTATTTTTACATTAAAATGTTACATAATGCAGCTTTAAACATCTTTTAAAATGCTACCCAGAATTGGAATTAAGACCAATTTAAAAACCAAAACAAAGACGTAAGGCTGTTAAAACCAGCCTATTTCTGTTTGAATATAGCTAATGAAAGTTCTTAAATTATAAAAAGGGCAGTATAAGACAAAACACCAGGAAATTAAATGTTTAGGTTCATGATGTCCAACTATGTTGATAAAAATGAAAACAAAACCTATTTGACGTATTGTATTAGCCCAAATGGACATGCATGTGGGTCAAACTTAATGGGACCAACTGCAAAGTGCAAATAATGTTTTTTATAATATATATATATATATATATATTAAAAAAACAGATCATTATATAAATAATGATCATGATTTTGTCATTTCTTTGCTTTCCAACGCTGTCAAATGGCCTCGCTCTCTGCCTTTTTCTCCTGTCACCCTTCATGGGGTAATATTTATTAAAACTGCCATGGAAATTAGCTTTTTGTACAAATGAATAATCCAACTGACCTGAGACCTGCTGAGTGAGTGACTGCTTCTGTGTGTGGTCAATATGCCAGCCCACCAAGATGTCCACCGTGTCCTGTGGGAAAACCACAAACACTTATGATGAACTGATATGCATGTGGCAGTAGCTTAGAGCCTAGAAAATCAGGCTTGTGACTGTAAGATCTCTGGTTTCAATCGCTGGACTGGCTGGGAAAATGTGGTTGGGGAGAGCGTTGATGAAAAATGGTGAGTGTAGAAAGAAGCCCTTGTTCTTAGAGTGTGTGATTGACACCAAAACCTGACGTTTAAATTTTTTTATCCCATTAAACTCCATTGTAACTGAACTGGAAATATCTCAACGGGACACAACATGTACGTTTGACCAATTAATCACAGGACTATGAAAAATATACCACCAAACCAGGAATACAAGGTACATCGTAAATAGATGTTTGTTTTTTACAAAAGTTTAAGTCTTTTAGGGTGGATTTTTCCTTTAATGTGTAGAATTGTATGAATGTGAAGCAGAATGTTTGTGGAAAAGAACATGGAGCTCTGTTGAATTTCCCTGAATAAGGGGAATAAAGGTTATATAAAATAAAAAAAAATAAAAAAAGAACAGGCAGACAGAAGCAGTAAAAAGAAGAATGAAAAGCCACAGGCAGATGCTGACGGTTCAGTTTTCACATCAACACATTTCCCATTCCAGAATCCCAGTTGAACCCACGCATTTAAAAAATATGTAGAAAATACCAATAATTGATGCAACGCACCCTGAAGTTGGTGCTGAAGACATGAGGGTAGCAGCGAGCCACTTGAAGAATACACTTAACACTGTGACACAGCAGCTCCGGCGTGTCCACGTTCTCCAGGATGGACTGCAGGCTGTTCATCACCAGCTAAAACACAACAGACAGTCAGCCCATCCAACGCCACTGGCAGTTCCCCACCCGGTGCCGGCAGGTATCTAGCTCCATGCACTTCTACAGAACTGTGATGATGTAAACACTTCACATTTAGATTTTAGGCATTTAGCTGGCACTCATATCTGGACAGACTTCCAATGAGTGCAACAGTAGAATAAGATTTGATGCCTAGATCACCAACATTAAAAGCAATCAAAAAATATAGATGCATATGGCGATGTCAGCGTTCAAGCCCAAAAAGGCAATATTTGGAGAATAGATGTTTTCACAATAATGTTGGCTTATCTAGGTAAGAATAAATTACAAGGTTGGAAAACGACACATGCTTACAACCTTGCAAGTCGCATTTCGTTATTAAGTTTATTTTGGATGCGCTTACATTATATTGCCGTTCAGAAAAATTATGACAAATCATAACAAATAGTTTTAGCTTCTCATAGGCAGGTTAGGGTTAGGGGTTCATCCCTACGGCCTTGAATCCCTAATAAGCCATTATAAAAACAATAGGGTCTCAGCCCCACTGGTTGAACCCCTAAAAATACTTACTCAAGTGATGGATAAGAGACACAGCTAGCTTTTGAATGCCATTCATCTACCAGATTTTAAATGGCATTCATCTAAGGTCCAGACTCAAAGACATTTTTTCAGACTGAGTTGCATTAAGTCTCCATTTGTAAAGAAATCAGATTGGATTTTAAAAAGGCCAAACGTTAATGTATCCTTTTACCAATAATTTGACTTTCGGGAAAGTACAGTATACATGTGCATAGATTGCCTTTGGTTGTGGTTACCTGCATGACGGAAGAGAAGGCCTTTCTCTCCCCGGCAGCCTCCAGTGCACGCTGTGCTACCACCAGGTAAAGCAGCTTCACCTCATCGCGACCACATGAACTAAACTTGAGGAACAGCCACTTGAAGATGCGCTCAGCCTCGTAGCTTAGTGATGTGCAGAGCAGACCCAGGCAGGTTGCCGCATCCTGACGCAACTCCCACAGTAGCTTACTGCTGTATGCATGAGGACAGAGGGTAGAGATAAAACCAGCAGAGAGCAGTCAATATTTTCACTGAATTTCAGTCCTATAAGTAAGAGATCAGAACTTTTTGTGCCAGAACATTTACAATGCCTACAGATACTCAACCTGCTTAACTTTTTCTACATTTTGTGACGTTAGAGCCTGAATTCAAAATTGATTAAATTACGATTTTTCCATCTACAAAACTGCTTTTTCCCCAAATGCATTAAAAATGAAAGGTTGAAATCTTTTAAGTCAACCAGTATCCCCTTTGGAGTGACACTCCAAATTGAGTTAAGGTGCATCCAAATTCTTTTGAATGCCCTTGAGATGTCTCTACAACTTGATTGGATGGAGTCCAGGGTGGCCAATTCAATTGACTTCATGTGATTTAGAATGAAATATGTTGGCAGTGGTGCCGTTGGGGTGAATGCGGAAAAGTGTAACATATAAGCTTCCTTCTAGCAAACCATGTTAAAACAGTACATGTTAAGCCATACACAGATAGGTTTCTTTGTGTGTTTATACGAGGAGTTCAAAGGCAGTCTGGGTACTCATCTCCCCTGGAGTATCATCAAAAGAAAGGGATGATGTGTAATTGCTGCATCTCGGAAACATTCAGGTTTAACTTATTGGCACATCCACAAAACAAAAAAATGAAAGAGTTGATGTTTTAGTGTGAATATGAACATGGCACAAGTGCTATTTCCAGAAAAACACTGGAATACGAGAGAGCTTCCTCTTACCTTTCATTCAAAATGTCATTCAGGGTGCTGAGGATGGTGTCCAACTGTTTGACCAGGGCCTGTGGGAGGAGAAAAAACAGTGTTAGGTATCAATAAAGTTTTTGTAACCTCACGCTTTGTCACGCCAAAAAACACATTGTACCAGGAGTGATTATATTATGTTTGTTGAGTTCACAATAGCAGGACCAAAAGCGATCGATATGTATAATACATTTCAGTTTGAAGATTAAGCTAATTAACAGATGAACTTAAATACCCCACAAAACAGAATAAACTAAACACAAAAAAAACATATTTAAAAAGGTCTAAAAAGGTTTCTCTAAAAATAGATAGACAAACTACGACAAAACATTTTACTTTAAGACAAAATTTGATATTTCTGTGAGCAGCAACAAAAGACATTCACTAGTATCATCACAGCAATAACAGCTTAAAAAAAACTAAATAATAAATGCTGACATAAGAAACAAATACATATACAATAATTATCTATATACACCATGGTTTATAATTGTAGCACCTGATAATAATAATTTCCAGGAAGTCGAACAGTTTGACCCATATTGTTCCCCTAAGCATGCTTTTCGCTGCTGTATGCAGCAACAAGGAGAAAAGTTTGTTGTATAACTGTCTAATTATAATGCCATTTGCAAATCTCAAAGTTTGAGAGTCTGCTCTCTTAAAAAAAATGTGTTGTAGTGGAAAATACTAAGTCAAAAGAATTTCCAGAGGACCTGCGGAGAAGAGTTGTTGAGGCTCATAAACGCTGGAAAAGGCTACAAAAGCATTTCCAAAGACTTGGACCTCCATCAGTCTACAGTCAGACAGATTGTATACAAATGAAGAAAATTCAGTGCCATTGCTACTCTCCCTAGGAGTGGGTGTCCACATAGGGTTCCTTGCCACCTCCTTGACCTAAGGTAACAGCTAAGGATCTGCAGGCATCTGAACTTTTTTAACATCTGTGTCCACAATAAAGAAAAAAAAATGAATTATTTTGGCAAAAGGGCATAACACTATGTTTGGAAGAAAGAAAACACTGCATACCAACAACAAATTGTACCAGGAAATTCTACAGGAGTGCATCAGGGCAACGGTCGTGATCTGAAGCTAAATAGCAGTTGGGTCATGGAGCATGACAATGACAAAAGCAAATCTGCAACAGAATGGCTTAAAGCAGAAGAAAATTAGCATTTTGGAATGGCAAAGTCAGGGTCCTGTCCTTAAACCTATTGAAATGTTGTGGCATAACCTGTAGCAAGCCATTTGTTAAAAAATGTCCCCAAAATCAATGAACTGAAACAGTTCTGTAAGGAGGAATGGTCCAAAATACCTCCTAACCATTGTGCAGGTCTAATCAGCAGCTACGGGCCACGTTTGGTTGAGGTTATTGCTGCTAAAAGGAGGTTCCACCAGTTACTAAATCTCATTGTTCACATACTTTTTACAATCCAAGCTGTTAACATTTGTTCAATCAAGTGTTGAAAGTGTTTAGTTAAACCCTAATGTGGCCTCTACTCCGATATGTTTTGGCTGAACACTCAAAAATATATAAAGACCTTGAAACTGGGAGGAGGGGAAGAAAAGAAAAATCTGAAAATAAGATTAAAAAAAGAAAATCATAGGGTCCTATTTGTATAACGAGATTTTTTAGGACACCAGTAAAACAAAACAAAGATAATATAAATTGACTGACCACTTTGTTTTCGGCGTGGCTGATGAACTCCTTCAGTTGTTTAAGGGTGGCCAGCCTGCGGTCACGGTCGTCCTCCCGGGAGACTCGGCGCAAGAGGTTGGCCAGCCGAGACTCCTCCGAGTGAGCCATCCCTCTGTCTGTACACCGCATGGTCAATAACAATACACTACCATTGGCTGCACACATGGAAATCTGCACTCTAACACAGTACTTTTCAAATATGTGCCATCATGACCAAACGGTCTGCAGGTTTTCATTCCAACCAATCACTACAGGAGCTGATTTCAATGCATTCCAGGACTTTTGAATTTCAGCTGTGACTTTTAAATGTGTAGGTGGCGAGAGCAATAGCGGAGCAAGAGCTTTTCCAGTCAAAAAAAAGCGAATCGCTGGATTGAATTCTGGTCTATTGAGGCTACCATCAGTGGAGACATTGTTTTTTCTTCTACGATTGAAGGTTGGTGCAAAATGGCGGGTCTAGAAAGAACCCTGTGCTATGTGATTCTGAGGCAGTGACACCAAAACCCCGACATTTACCGTCAATGTTTTAGAGCTGAAACCTTTTATGCTATTAAACTCTTTGTAGCTGCGCTGGACATACCGAGGTGTTGTTACGTCATCTACATTTGGCCAGTTATCCGTGGGAATAATAATACTATATACACCAAACAACAAAATGGGCCCAGAAATGTAAAAAAAATAAAATAAATAAAAAGTACAACATAGCCAGGACCTGTGATCTCGCTAGGAAGATGTGTCGGCATCGATTAATTGTCTCTGGCCCCTTACCTTTCATGAGGGGTAATGATGAGAATTAGATAGACAGATAGAGATAGATAGATGGCTCTTTATTGTCCAGCATTACAGCAGATTAGTCTCCCTCAACCACTGGCTGGCTAGGTTTTGTGAAGAAAAGGGATTAGTCTTTTTAGATACTGGCCCTCCTTCTGGGGCAAACCTGGCTTGCTGAAAGCTGACGGCCTCCACCCTAATGGGGTAGGCGCTGCTTTATTATCTAGACACAGACAGATGTCTAAGAGAGACGTGACATGTCCCCAGAGCTCGCAGGGAATTAGAGAATGCTTCGGTGCAGCCTTTGCCTGACTTAGCAGAGGCTACATCCGCACCAATACGTTTTAGTTTTAAAAATGCATAACTTTTCATACGTTTACACCTAGCGTCCACACTACTCCGGCGTTTTGCAACCCCTAACACGGAGACTTTTTAAAACGATGCTGATCCCATTTTAGTTGAAAAACTCGGGGGTTACATTTTAGTGTTGACGGGCGGAAACGGAGACTTTTATACCACTCTGTAACGGTATTTTCTGCAACTAAACAACAGCAGAGAAGACAATCTGCTTCCTGTTTACACCGGCACGCACATGCCCAGTGTAGGTAAATGGTCACGTGATATGCGTTTTCAGGTGTGTTAGTATGGGATAATTTCTGAAACTGTGCTAAAACGCTTGTGTGGACGGTAGGGCTGTCAACGAATATTCTAAATTTGAATATATATTAATTATATTCGAATTGCAAAAAAAAACATTTGATTGTGAAAAAAAAGAAAAAAGCAGCACTGCTGCACTGAATGCACTGCATGACGGACAGGAGTCACACAACGTCACTTTTATTGATTGAAAATGAAATGTAGGTCAAGCTGAAACAAGCAAATAATTCAACAACAACTGTGTGGTAATGATTGCAGAGAGTTCACAACCCAACTCGGCCGTAGAGTGAGTGATTTGCACTCCGAGCAATCTAAAAAGCCCCTGTTTGGAAATACTTTGGATTTTGGCGGCAAAATTGTGGAACCTCGAGATAAAGTTGTATGTAAGCTACAGTTAGCCTAATAACATATTACATTCATTTGATGAATGATGAGAGAGAGACTACTACCTGTGTAATTGTATTACTTTGCCCTCTTATGGACAATGCGCAAAAATAGATATTCAAATGGTTCGAACCTGTGTTTTTTTCAGAAGGAATAATCAAATGTAATTTTTGGCCAATTATGACAGCCCTAGTGGACGGAGATAGTTTTAGTTTCAAAACTCGAAAACTTTAGTGTGGATGTAGCCTGAGTTGAGTGTTTATTTTTTAGGTGCCGGTAGTATTGAACCCAGCTCTGTTCCTACCGCCTTGCGAAATGCTCGCATTGCAGACATTACAAGTAACGATTGGACTGCTGACAATTGAGTGACAGCTGAGTAAAACAAAGGATCGGGCTTAGGTTCGTGCTCAATAAAGCCAATACCAATCAGTTAAAAAATGCCTTGATCGGCCCCTGATACCGATTGCATACTGCCATAAACTTTTGTCCCTCTAATTGAAGCCTCTCCTCCGAACTTTCTTAGTTCTCAGGTTGCCCGGGAGACGAAAAAAAGTTGGGGTGTTGCCTTGATATTTAACCCTATCCTTAATCTTAATCCCAACACTAACAACAAATTTCCATCCTTCGAAGTCCTTATTCTGCGACCCACAGCTATGAATCTCCCGTCATTTTATTTAGCAGTACTTTACCGCCCACCTGGGCCCTATTCGCTGTTAGAAGAGTTCTCCAATTTCATCTCGGACTTAGTGACCCGAGCTGATAATATTCTCATTATCGGTCATTTTAACATTCACCTGAATAATTCCGCTGATCCTCTCAGTTAGGCCATCCTAGATCTTATTGATACTTGCGGCCTCACTCAATTTGTTAATGAACAAACCCACCATGGCGGCAACACCCTTGACCTGGTTCTGGCCTGCGGCATTCCTGTATCTGCTTTAGTGGTCTCCTCTTATGTGCCCACCTAGAACTTTTCCCTATCCTAGGACCCTCCATTCTCTATATGATCAATCAGTCGCTCTCCACTGGCACTGTGCCCTCCGCCTTTAAAACAGCCGTGATCAAGCAATTATTGAAAAAATACCGATAACACCCACTTTCAAAAACTAGTGGCCTGCCTATCTGAGGTCAAATGTTGGATTGCGCTAAACTTCCTACTTCTTAATGGCAACAAAACTGAGATGCTGATTGTAGGACCAGCTAGACATAAACATTTGTTTGAGAATAGTATGCTAAATTTTGATAGTTGTGTAATCTCCCAGTCCCAGAGCCCATACGTTAAAAACCTTGGGGTAAAATTCAACCCTACCCTCTCATTCGAGTTGCATATTAAGGAGACCATCTATCAATCTTCTTCGCAATATTGCCAAGATTTGACCCATGCTAACAAAGGCAGATGCAGAAATTTTAGTACATGCCTTTGTATCATCGAGAATTGATTATTGCAATGTCCTCTTTTCGGGCTTACCTACTGGGCGCACTAAAAAACTACAACTGGTTCAGAATCCTGCTGCCAGAATCCTGACCATTTGACCATATAATGCCCATCCTATCCTCATTACACTGGCTACCAATTCAGGCCAGGTGTGACTTCAAGGTGCTTCTACTTACATATAAATCATTACATGGGATGGCACTGTCCTACTTAACAGGGGCCGTATTCACAAAACATCTTAAGGCTAAAAGTAGCTCCCAACTTGCGGATTTAGGAGAAACTCTTAAAAATAATGGGCGTGTCAGTCCTAATTTTAGGACTCCTAAATTTTTGGTAGAGTATTTCACAAAGCGTTTTAGCGCTAAAACCAGCTCCTAAATCTGTGAAAAGTTAGGGGTAGTCAAGAGGACTCCTAAGGTCACTAAGACCAAGTCACAAACAATCCTATGCTGGTGTCTGAGTGCCCAAGGACACTGTACAGCACTGAGGCAATAGGCAATAGAGCCTTGAGTGCTGAGCCTCCTCCTAATAAATGCAATAAATATTTCGAATTATAGATTACATGTTAATATAATCTGCAATGACATGTATAGCGAGGTTCATTTATGTATGAATACATTTATGTTCATTTTTATATCTGCTAAATACATTGAATGATAGAGAATAAAACATTGTGGTCTAGTGTAGTTGAAAATAATTGGCCTAACATCCTATTACCTGTGGCGGTTGTTTGTTTGCTTGAATTCTGCAACCTCTGCCCTTGCCTGAGACTGCAAAGAATACCAGCGCTTTTCACATAGCTGGTTCTGGACAGAAGTGGGAAAGCCGCATTTACTTGCAAGCATATATTTTCCCACGCTTCTTTTGTGGTTTTTGAAGTTATCCCAACTACAAATTTTCCTTTAATAATGTCCTTCTTTTCATGCACAAGTTGGGCAAGAAGTAAAAGCTGTTCTTGCGTCCAGTTTGGTTTTCGTTTTCATTTGCACAATGTAGCGTCACAAGTCTTCCTATCAGCCATGGTTATTCTAGTCTGATCATTAAAAGGCGGCTTATATGTATATCCGCTAATTGTTTACGAGATGCCAGAAATGTAAGAGGCTGACAATTACCTGAACTTGACTAGTCAGTAGCCTATATTATTCTTTGTTTCATGTTTAATCAGTGACACTTAGCCTACATTTTTATTTTGAAATCTTTATTTGAATGAACATGATGCCTCGTTCTACAGTATTTCTATGATGAAATCACTGACAGAGACCCATCCCCTATCAGCCAATCACTGTGGGCATAGGAAGTAAGCTTGTGACATCATCCATAGCAACGTGGTCAACCCCGCCCTTTCTCTTAGCTTAAGATATCTCCCCATTCCTTAGTAAAAGTTGGTCTCAGCAGCTTTGTGAATAGGTTTTAAGAGGAAACTCTTAGCTAAAAACTTTTACTGCTATTTGGGAGTCCTCTTAGTGGTAAGATAAAAAATGTTTTGTGAATACGGCCCCAGATCTGATTAAACCATATAAACCGCCACGCGCCTTCAGATCTCAGGACGCTGGCTACCTGTCTATCCCAGCAGTCAAAAAGAAAACTGCAGGTAACAGAGCCTTTTCTTACCGGGCTCCCTACCTATGGAACAGTCTGCCTGCCTCAATCAGAGAGGCAGGCTCTATCGAAGTCTTTAAGTCAAGGCTAAAAACCCATTTATTGTCTCTATCATTTGACCAGCCTTGTGGGAGTGGCTCAGTCTCTTCTCAGAGTAAGGCTAGACCAGATAGCTCAACCCAGCTCAGGTTCCTGCCGATGGATACTAGTATCCTGCCTACATGTCCTATTCTCCTGGTCTAGCTGCTCCTGTCCACTGACGCTGGTCATGTTTGTGTGAGCGAGAGTGCGTGTATGGGTGTGTGTGGGTGTGTCTCCTTATCTGTTCCAGGCTGCAGCTCGGCAGAGTTGGTGTCTGCATGGTCCCCTAGTCCTATGACGACACTGACTGAGCTGCCGTTTTCACATCACATCTGGATGTCCCACCCAAATTAACTTTTATGCATTGTGTATACGCTGCTTGCCCAAACTCGGCATCTATTACACGCCCAACCATCCTGGTAGGGGGATTCCTCTCGGAGTAGCCCCTCCCGAGGTTTCTTCCAATTTTTCCCTAAGAGTTTTTTTTTTGGGAGTTTTTCCTTGTCCTCAGTGAGGGTCCAGGGCTGGGGGATGTCGTGCACTAATCATTTATTGTTTTCACACATTGGGCACCAGCGATAGTACAAGATGACAATGTGATAAAAATTAGCCAATTAGTGCAACAAGTTTACATGGAACATCTGAATGCAGCATCAGTTTCTTGGGATGAAGGGGTCAGCAAAGCATACATATTACATGGGATGTCAAGAAATAGGCTCTAACTTCTTTCTCACTCTCAATCCTAAACTGATGCTTTCAGAACCTGATGATAATTTAGCACATATTTGTAGTATGACTAATGCCATTTTCATGTCATAATTGAAGAGGTAAAACAACAGGCTGACATCTTGTTACAACTTGGAAACATTTCACGTGATTCAGTCATTGGAATCGCCACATCCCAAATATTTTTAGTTATGAATTTAAAATAGGGATGTTCATAATTAACCGTTTACTGACAATAAGAATTTTGACCGATTAATCAGTTAAAAAAAAATATATATATATTTTTCAGTAGCGCCAGCCTGGCGCTGGGGAGATGATGAGACTGAGGTGTCTGCTACCCAGGCTGGAGTCGTACGCCGCCGCCAGGGCAATGCCATGATGTTGCTCCTGGGAGACGACTACATCACCCCTCAACAAGCCAATGACCCAGAGGCAGAGATGGACACTTATATGAGAGACAATCCCACCTCATTGGATACTAATCCTCTTGACTGGTGGAAAGCTAATTAGACGCGCTTCCCGAGGCTGGCCACTCTAGCGAGGCGCCATCTCTGCATTCCTGGGACATCGGTACCATCTAAGCGGGTATTCTCTGCCACGGGTCTCACAGTTAACAAGACTGCCCATCAGACTAACCCCACAGCATGTCGACATGTTGCTATTTCTGAATAAAAACCAGTAGACAAGCTGTCCGCTATGCTGAGGACTGAGGTAGGCCTGGCCTGTTTATTTTATTTTGAGGTCTGAAAAATGCGACTACAAGATTACGTTTTGTTAACCTGTTGGCTGTTTTTGATCATTAATTAGCCGAGAGGAGCGGAGGAGGAAGTTTTCGTTACAGCGCTCTCGGCGCTGGAGGATTCAATGTGTGTTTTCGTTTTGTTAATCTGTTTTTGTTCATTAGAAAGTCTGGCTTTCGTGTGTGATGATGTGACTATGTGTGAATCCTCATGTTCTGTTGTTGTTTATGCCGCTATTCGCACATGTAAAAATAAACCCCTTCTTATGAAAAAAAAACATTTGTTGTATTGGTATTTAAATTTTTTTTTTTTTTTTTTTTTTTTTTTTTAAAATGGGTCACAGACACTCGTCCATTCTAACTAGTACATTTTAATCTTGTCGGTTAACGGTCGGTTAACGAGCGTCGGCTATCAGTCAGAAGAAAAAAAAATCAAAATGAGCATCCCTAATTTAAAATGAACCATAACAAACTGCAGCAGATATTGCCCACTTTTTGTGAGTTGAGTTGATTGTTTTAGTCTGAATATAACTGATCATTTTTATTACTTTGGACTGACAACATCCATGCCATTTTTGCCACCTTTAACACATTTCGTATTGATGGTAAGTCCAACATGACGTGAATATGGCATGAATCTATGGAGCTTGGTAGCTATCACGTTTTCAGTGCACTCATCACATCTAAGATTAGATATGTCTTACCCTGTGATTTCCTCATGTCCTTTGAAGCTAAAGCACGGTTTCCATGCTGAAAAGGAGTCAAAGCCGTTGTCACGTCATTGAGCCTCAACTCTTGCCCCAACGACTTCCAACCAAATGTAGTATCACAGACACCTCCACCAGCTTCATAGCCACCTGAGGGGGACACGACCAAAACATGATTGATTCTCTCTCTCTCTCTCTCTCTCTCTCTCTCTCTCTCTCTCTCTCTCTCTCTCTCTCTCTCTCTCTCTCTCTCTCTCTCTCTCTCTCTCTCTCTCTCTCTCTCTCTCTCTCTCTCTCTCTCTCTCTCTCTCTCTCTCTCTCTCTCTCTCTCTCTCTCTCTCTCTCTCTCTCTCTCTCTCTCTCTCTCTCTCTCTCTCTCTCTCTCTCTCTCTCTCTCTCTCTCTCTCTCTCTCTCTCTCTCTCTCTCTCTCTCTCTCTCTCTCTCTCTCTCGACATTTCTTAAGAGATATACATTGGTGAGTGTAACATTAGTGCATGACTTGTGCATTTACCAATGGATTTCCACATCTTATAGCAGCGAGGCAATTATTGATTAATTTTACAAATCAATAATTCTCATTTCCGTTCAGGTGGTGAAGGCTTTATTGAATACTCAATTCTGACTAGCCAAGTGAGATCTATTGTTTTTGAATAATTGACCACTGTTTTACATCTAATTCTATCAATCCAGACATCGAGTCCATTTCCCTTCAAATTAACTGTGGACACCTTGTGCCAAAACGGACCAGTTCATTGGTTACTGGGAATGACATTGGTCAGATGCTGCTCGGCTGCAGTATGAATGGGGGAACACGGGTTACGCAATGGACGAGAACCTCATTGGTTAAGATCAGAGGCGCATTAGCATGTGCATGTAAATATGGTGACAAGACAAGAGTCTTGTGCAGTGTGGTCTGAATGGTGGACGACCTGAGTGATGCTCCCCACCCCAACTGGCAGCCAAACAATTTCAAGTTACAAAATAATGCAATTATGCTGTTTAAAGTAATAACAGCATAATTACATTTTGTAAATTAAATTGTAATGTAAATTAAATGCCTATTTTGATACTGTCTTGTCAATTGATATAACATAAGTGATTCAACCTATACCTAGTTCATGAAAGCTTTTACATTTGCTGTTCCAAACACCCGGTGTCAGGTAGGTCTTTCCTGGGAAAAATTCTCTGGCACACCTGAAGTGATGAGTTTTACATTTCCAGCAACCGCAATTTGTTTGGAATAAAGACAATAATGGCTTTGCGCCAAAATAAACAAAAAAAATGGGATTGTGCAAATTACAACTTTAAATAAGGATGTGGCATGGTGGCACAGTGCTTGCTGCCTTACAGCAAGAAGGGTACTGGGGCGCTATTGACTCTGGGGTGCCCAGGTGGGTTATCTCCCGGGCCTTTCTGTGTGGGGTTTGCATGTTCTCCCCGTGCTCACATGGGGTCCTCTTCCACAATAAGGACCCCCAATTGAAAAACATGCACGAAGATCGCTATCTCCTCCCTGACCACGACAGGGACATAAAGATCTGGAGCTGTTGGTCCCTGGGCGCCGACGTAGAGGGCTGCCCACTGCTCATAGCTGCCCCTGGAGGGGCAGCGTAAAGGATGGGTTAAATGCAGGGGACTAATTTCCGCAGTCACACTCCCTGCACGCATGTGTGTTTGGCGGTCACCACTTCCTGCATGCTGTGTGTGTGTCATCATGTGGATTAATAAAGTGTTCTTCTTCTTTCTTATGGTTAAAAAAAATAATTCAGAAAATGAGCTTTAGAAAGACCAGCCAACAAGGAATAGGTCTACCTGCAGATAACGAGGTTCTTGGCAGGTGCTTGTGGGAGTTTGGAAGGCGTGGTGCTTTCCACACAACACTGCTAATGCTAGAAGATAAACTCAACTATAGATTCTACTTTCTCTTTCATTTCCCCAGAAAAGCACATAATGCCTGCACCTTTGTGCTGGCAGTTTCTCCCACTCTTCAATTGTAACACACTCCAGTTCTTCAATGTCTGAAGGACTTTGACCAATTGCACATTTCAGGCCATAGGTTCACAATGTGATTGAGATCAGGACTAGTCAGGACCAGAATAGTCCAACGTTTTCTCTTGAATCATTCCTGGGTGCTTTTGGATGTGTGTTTGTCAAACGCTTTAACCTCTCCGCCATGAAAATCCACAGAATGTAGACCGATGTCTATCGCTGTGTTATCACTGCATTCCTGTTAAACACATCATTAGTGTTATGTGTGAACAAATTAAAATGCATTAGATTTGATTAGAAGGCTGCTCACATGCCTTCTAATCAAATCAAGTTTAGCTTTATTTATCACGTGAAACATGGTTTTCAAACACCATGCATTTACTAAAATGATGAGATCTGTTGGCTATCAAAAAGCGAAAACGTTGCAAACTTATGAATTTATAAGTTTGGAGAATTTTTTTGGGAGTAATTTTAGATTTTATAAGAAAAGTGTGTGGATTGCAGATTTTTCCTTGGCTCAGGAGTATCACGTGGTGCAGTGTGTTCATCACTTGTGGTTGGCTCGTTGCAGAAAGAGGTGTGCCGGGGACTGGCAGCCTTGTAGGAGGCCGTTAGCTGACAGGCCTTTCCCCAACCTGCCTCATCTGCTTCCATTTCAGTTAGTGCTTTCCTGCGTTTCCCATAATTTGTGAATGCCCCTTCTCAAAACGCAACACATCTTGTGGCTGCATTGCATTATGGTCTATTGAGGCTACTTTAGGTGGAGAAATTGGTATCTCTGCCTCTTCTACAATGGATTTCTCCCTGTGTGATTAGTGAACATTGGTACTAAATGGTGAGTCCAGAAAGAAGCCCTTGATCTTTGTTCTGAAGGACATCAAAACCTGACCTTTACTGTTGATGTTTTAGATAGCTGAAACAATTCCGGCTATCAAACTCCATTGTAGCTGCACTGGAAATATGTTGACATAACGTCACATCATCTACGTTTGGTGTATCTTTCTTTTTCCTGTGGAATAAGAAAAATACACCAAACAACAAAATGAACCCAGCAAGGTACATTGCCAATTGCCAATTGTTTTATGGTGCATCTTCCTGCTAAAAAGTACCTTTCAACAATATTTATCAACCTGATTTCAGCCCAAATCTGACATGTTAACTGAGACATTCAGCCTAACCCAGCAGTGGTAACGGGGCACTCACTCTCTTCCTGGAGTGCATCTGCGGCAGCGTATGCATTGCTGGGCAGCGCTGGCTGGTCAGGGTAGTCAGAGGGCAACACGTCAAAAACCACTGCTGCACCAAGCTCTCTGGACTTCACTCCGTCCTGGCTGGATGACACACTGTCAACTCTAAATATAGGAGACACACAGGAAATCATACAAGTAAAGAACTGCATGTTCCTTCAAAAAATGTCAATATTAATGCTGGTAAGTTAGGGAAGGAAATAAATACTAGACTTAGATCCTAGGTGTGTGTGTGCATAGAAAATACAAGTCTCCATTTTTAATTTACATAGTACTCCTTCCTACATGTTAGCTACAAAATGTGAAAGAAACTGACAATTTTAAAGCAACGTAAAGCACAACACTGTTAAGTCACACTTAAGTAAAATTCATAATATTGCTATGACTTCCTGTTCAGTCCGGAAGCGCTTAAATATCTGAAAATACATTATTAATGTAATACAAGAGTAAAATTACAATTTTAAATCACATACAGTATTCTCAATTGCAGAGATCAATCATAAAATCAATGCACTGGTATCACTGGTGAAATCATCATGTTAAATATGCACACTGACAATTGGAGAACTATTCAAAACTGCAACTTCACTTGGCTACGATGGCCAGTTGTATGCAAGTGTGTACACCTATTTGGTGTCACTAGCCAAAAAACTACATATCCTACGGATGCAGTGACGTGTAGACCAATCAAATAGCTTGGTGCTCAATTGCAAAAGCCGCATCAGACAAGCTAGCAGTTTCCAATGTAGCTGGACAATAGTTCAATGCCCTGAATAATCCTCATCTCATCCTTAAGAAAAAAAACACATTAAAATAATAAGTGTAGCCATGGCTGCTGGCAAATTTAGCTAAAACATAGCTAGACTAGGCACACTCACTGCGATAGAAGCGACATTTGTAGTTTGTTAAGATATTGCCAAATCAATAAAATACAATATTGTAAGAGAGGTTACATTGTCATCAAGAGATAACTTGCCTAACATCATTGTGATTCTACATAAAAATCTAGAAATTGATGGTGAGACAAAATGACTGCCATTAGCTGTGACTAGTGTGAAAGAACTGTCTATTGTGGGTTGGAATGGAGAATTTATTTCTGGTACCAGCACGTCAGAAGTCTGTAACAGTTCTGAAAGCACTGTGATGAAGGTATGAAGTATGAAGGTTTTCATTGCAACCAAATACTACACCAGGTGATTTCACTGATTAGCACACACAGCCAGAAAGGAGGAACTAATCAGTGAAATCATCTGGTGTAGTATTTGGTTGGAATGAAAACCTGTATACCCTCGGCAGTCCATGGCACAATTGCCCACCCCCGGTCTAGACTTTACTTCAAAATACACATCTTAATTACAATACATTTATGGTATGGTTTACTTTCCAAATTTAATAGGAGTTGTGGTGTTGAGCATTGGTATCTACTTTGAAGTTACAACAAAACAGTTTAAAACCTACTGTCAGAAAAAAAAAAAAATAAGTTCAACACAATGTGGTGTCTGCTCACAAGTTTTATCCTATGAAATTTCAATGTAATCTTTAATCAACTAAAAATGTTACAAAGCCAACATTTTCATAGATTTTAGTGTAAATGTTTGAAAAAAATGCCCGGAAGTTCCTTAGGAAGTTGCTAGAGAAGGGTGGTGTCTCTCCCAGCTAGCTGGCTAGCTAATGTTGACAGCAAAGAAGGATGGCTAGCAGACTAACATTGCTCACCGCTGACAGCCTCGGCTCATTATGCACTTCTATTGTCTCGGCGTGTTAAACTGAGTCTTATGCAAAAATCACTGTATCCGCATCAGGACTCATGAGGCTAACATTACCGCTAGCACATTAGCTAAGTGTCGTGTAACGCTTGGTAGCTACCTGCTATTAACCAGCAGACTGAGTGGCAACATCATGCTAATGAGTTCAAAAGCCTTCCTTGCTCTCTAAGGCTAACAATGCTAGTAAGTTCATTTGTCTCTCAATAGCTTAATAAATTAACCATATCAGCTACATTACTAGGTCAAGGCGTGTAATAAGTTCACGGGCAACAAATTAATAAATTACTAGCTAATAAGTTCAAACACGAGGAAGGCTCCAGCAAATAGTATGTTATCTGAAGTCAGCGAGGCGGGCACGTAAACAATCAACCCAGAATAAAACACTGACTTAACGCTGAATTTAACAACGTTGATTAACGGCAATCTCAATGCTTCGCAGATGCACATAATACTGACTATTTAACGTTAATATAACGAGATCCAAGAAGTCTTTCCCTCCCATGTGGCCACAGCTAAAGCAGCTCAGTTTAGGCCCAACGAGTCCCGGGTCTATTTTAACCAGCCTCCCCTGGGGTGGGACACCAACCTGGGCTGCCAGTCATTCCAATGTGGCTGCAGTTTGTGGGCGCCGCTGAGCCGAGACCCCGGGGCTTTACGGCTCATTACCTTTCAGAGAGCTGCATGACCCGCCGGCAGCGGTAACCGTGTCTGTCCTCAGGCTTACTTCTCACTATGTGTTTATTCAACGTTCATGAATCGGTTAGCAAGCCACTGTTGTAGCTAATGTTTAGTCGGCCTTCTTCGTTCCTGTGGACAGAGCAGATTCTCCCTCGTTTTATAACAGCGCCCTCTGTCGGCCGTTGACGTTTGCAAACAAACAGCGCAACAGGTTTGTCTCTTCAGAGAAAACAAAACCAAAATTCCCTTCAAGCGTCACTTTTCTTAATATCTTTTCATCTCACCTATCGCTGGCTACCTGGACCGTTCACTTGGTCAGGATTAGTAGTTTTTCCCCTGACATCTCTGGGATGTGGTTGCCAGGCGACGGCATCATGAGTGGGAGTGAGGCTGTGCTGCAGCCTCAGGTTGCTTTGTCGCCTGCTAGGAATCCTGGCAAAACTGGACAAATGAGCGTTTCGGGTAGACTTGTGCATTTGACATGTGACAATCAAACCTGCACAGTGATCACAATAAGACTTCTTCAACCAAACCTGCAACTCAGCATGGTTGATTCGCAATGTTGTTTTTTGACAGTTGATCAGTAAAGGTAATGGGGTTTGTATTACTGGCAGTAAGTAAGATGTATACAGAACTTTGGTTTGGTTAGATGGTGCTGTGACATGACAATAAACAAGGTGGTACTTACTATGATTAGATATTGGTTTACAGATATTGTCCTTTTATTAAATATTCTATATCTGCCGTCATGTCATCCACCTCTGATATGAGGGAGGTTCCTCCCTGACCACAGCTACGTAACCTGCAGCTGGAAAACCCACAAACAAAATACATTTTCATACATTTTATTAATTCATTATATGTTCAATAATGTTTTTGTAAATTAATTATTCATTTAAAGTTAGTAATGTATCCCAAAGTTTCCTCTACCATTCAAAAGATGGGGTTCACCTTGCCTACCTAACCCTAAAGGGAATTTCATTAGTCTGGGTTTCAGTGTCCCATAATGGTCTAATTGCTTGTTTCAGAGGCTTTTCCACCCTGACAAGAATACAATTCTGGGGAAAGTCTGAATAATTTGTAGTTTTTCGGCATGAAAATAGTCAAATTTAAAGAGATTGAATATCAGCACAAAATATAAGAGAGCAGCAGCTTCAATTAAAAAAATTCAGTATTAGCCTTCACAAAAACCCATATCAGTTGAACCATATCAGTATAGTGCAAAGGAGTCAGTTCAAGATGTATTTGCTGTATAAAATATGCATTATCATAATAATAGTCTGTTTATATGACTGGATAAAAGTAGCTATGGTGACTGTTCAAGTGCAACAATCTGTCAGTATCATTGGGATATAAATGGAGGAGGGTCATGGGCTACTGCTTCATAGCACACACTGTTAGAGCTTATGCATGACATAAACCACAAGGGACTATAGAGTTTGTAAGCTTAAACATGTTATCCGTTTTATTTTAACCAACAGACTAGTCATTTTTATCTTCGCCTCAATATATGTGTAATCTGAAATATTCTGCACTCTGCTCCAGTGCATCTATCAGATTGGATTTAAAGTGGATTACTGTCCACATTCTAATATCACCTACACCTGGTAATACACCTGGAACTACTGCAATGAGACAAATGTCCTAATAGTATCAAGTACCTCTTATAGCAGGGATCAGCAACTAGCGGCCACTGTTGTGATGTCTTGGAATTGGTCTTGTGCCTATTTTGACTCGGTATGATAACATCTATACTTTATTTTCTTGGATCTGAACCATAGTTGGAAAGTTTACTTTGTTGCATTTTCACATTTGGTTCATTTTAGGTTCACACTGCCCAATTACAAATGAATCAGAGCTTGTTAGCAAAAGTCACATGGACTCACAAGTAGCTAATCTACTGGACACGGTTTTGGTCATTCCGCGATATTGGAAATTTTGGCAGTCGGGAAGCAGGATCCAGTTCCAGGCCCTGTAACTTTAGCTAAACATAATAGACTTGTCTGTGCTCGTTGTAATTTACCACCAGGTAAGAACACATGAATAAATAGCTTTCCGGTGTCTCTGAGCAGTTATTTGGTTATTTATCAATGGACGCTACTCTCACTTTAGCCCCTGCCTGAACCACCTTATCCTGAAAGATAAGCTCACAGTGAGGAACAGCCCTAAGTCTTCACAGAGCTCCCATGACCCACAAAGCTCACACTCCTCTCTTGAAGATTGTTCCCTGGGAAGCAAGATCTTTGAGAGAACAGAGGATGACAATAAGGTTGCCCCTTCTATCAAGGACAAAATCCAACTGATGGACAAGGAGATGTTCATTGATGATGCAAACAGTTGGGTGCCCCCCCCCCCCCTTCCCTTTTGCACACCATGGCTACCCAACAACAAGGAACAGGTCCTGAGCAATGACCCCATGAAAGAGGTTGCAGAGTTCACGTATTTAGCAACAGCACCTTTCCCGCTGTTGCAACCTATGGGTTCAGGCGAGCAGCTCTACATGGAGAGAATGGCCAAGAAGCTAGGCTTTCATACAGAGGGACTTTTATGTTGACGACGGGCTCAGTCATTGCATT
Source organism: Hoplostethus atlanticus (assembly GCA_034670405.1). NCBI lineage: Eukaryota > Metazoa > Chordata > Actinopteri > Trachichthyiformes > Trachichthyidae > Hoplostethus > Hoplostethus atlanticus. The sequence goes on from JAXDDX010000185.1 coordinate 720,322, forward strand.
ACATTACATTTACATTACAGTCATTTAGCAGATGCTTTTATCCAAAGCAACTTACAAAGGTACTTGACACTATGTGGAGATCAAACCGTCAGCTGAGAGGTTCAATTTCCCTCAGTTGCGCTCAGTTACCCTCTACAGCTGAAGCCATTGGTCTGCTTAAGACAGCCCAAGGAATGCTTACAGTATCTAACTTCTTATCTAACTAATCTGTCCAGCTGTCATGCAAGCATTCCCATCCACAGACTAAGCTATGTACTTGAAAGACCTCGACCTAGACACTGACTCTCCTCCTGTACAGTGCAGTCTGGGATTGAGCTGTTGCCAGCAGTGAGAAGCTATGAACAGCTTGTTGGACCCATTTGGTCTTGTGGCACCTATCACCATTGAGTGGAAGCTCTTATTGAGATAACTTAACAGTGACACTGACAATTGGGATGTCCCCCTCCCAGCTGAAAACAAGGTAGAATAGATTGTAGATCAGTTTTGTCACTTCGGCCAAGACTTTCACTAACTCCACTTCTATTTTAAATAAACTTGAGTTCCCATGTGGCACACTATCAGTGGTTAAAGATTTGCTATGATGGAACTGTATGCTGATCAGACAGTCTCATAAGGAGGCAAAATAATCATATCAATCACATTCATAGTCCTTCAACTCACTTGCGAATTGGCAGATTTGTATTTTTGGATGTAAATCTATCTGTTTATTTGTGTGGATACTGTGGCATCCCCCCACCACCAATGCTCCCTCACCACTGATAGAGGGAGCCAATCACCAGGACAGCTGGGGACCATAATCAATGAGGTTTATGCCGGGATCAGACTACACAATATTTTTGTCTGTTACGATGGTCACTGTGTCAGATTAGGCGATATAGAGTGATAAATTCATGCCGTGTTTTGGCCAACAGACATGACAGACTACATGGTGGTCACCGACCAATAATCGCTTGCTGACGTGCGTGATGTCATCGGAAAGCAGGTGCTAGGCAACGAGAATGTAAACAAACAATGGCGTCCGAAGCGGTATGCATGATATTAGCTGTCTTGTGTTCCGAAAAGGCAAAAAAAAGAAAAAACGACTGTGGACCCGTTCTTGGGTCGCATGAAGAGAACAGTATGGGTTGTCAATCCTTCAAAGAGAAATTGAGAACTTAAAAATAACAATGTTTTAGCCTGTAGTGAAACCTAAATGTAGCTAGCTGGCTAGCCTCCACAGGAGCCAGAGCTCGACAAACCTTTCCTCTGTTTCATAGTTCCACCTAGGGGCACCAACAACTTCATTTCTCTTTCGCTTAGCCATGTTTGTTTATAGCGCTCCGTGCTCCTATTGGTAAACGTCACGGACGAGACGGAAAAAAATTCTAACATGCTAGTCTTTTGTCGGGACGTCGTGAGGCGTCCCAGATGCGGCATCGGTTGTCGTCCACTACACAACATAAAACGATCGATTGTCGCACCCTGTCGTTCCTGACTCGACCCGACGCCCTACGTCTGCCGAATCGGACTATAATCGGCCTGATATTGTGTAGTCTGAATCCGCCATTACATCCACTGCCACATGCTGGAAACCTGGAGGTAACCCAGTTGACGCTAATCAGCAATCAGGCGCTGGCCTGGATAAAAGGAGAGAAAGGACAAGAGGACCCCCGTAGCGTATGGAAAGTGAGTTTTGAAAGCCAGAAATCTCCGAGCACTTGGCCAAGTCAAGAGTCATTAGTATTAACTAGTGATGGCGAGATGAAGCTTCTCGAAGCATTGAAGCATTCCAGCCAAATGGGTTGAAAATGGGTTCATTTCTCGAGGCTTCAAATGCACACTAGGGCCACCTACTGGTCAACAAAAATCATCGTTTCAAATAATGCCGTAGAAATGTCTCCACGTGCAATCGCTTCCTATTCCGTTTGGTGGTGGAGTGTGTAGCTATACCACTCATAATGCCTTTCAGCAAACATGAGATTCATGGGTTCGAATCTGGCATGTCAATAAAATGTTACTTATTTATGATGCAGCATATCATTATATGGCTTATTATTATAATGCTATGATTAGTAAAGGGGCAAATGTACCAGTTGTATAGTCCATTGGTGTAATTATCAGTATGATAAGATTTAAATATAGCTACAGAAGGACAAGGCATATAGTGGCTACAGAAGCCTTCAACTGATGAGTGACAGTGCTTCTTTTAACTGGGCGGTGTATGGGGTTTTGAATATGCTTATGTAACTGGTTTGAGGACAGGGAAAGTGCTTGTGTAACTGGTTTGAGGACAGGGAAAGTGCTTGTGTAACTGGGCATAGGTGATGGAGGATGACAATGATTGATTTTTATTCAGAGGCATGAAAATTATTGATTTTTATTTATAAATAGCAGTTGTTCCACAGTGTGAGGGCTCAGACGGTTTCTTTTTTTGGTTACAATGTCCCCTGCTTTGGAGAACACGCGTTCACATGGAACAGATGACGCAGGGGTGCACAAAAATCCCAGTGCCAGTACAGGTGGGGGTAGATGGTAAAATACATTGTTAAAAAGGAAAGTAAGGACCCTCCCAAGCAATTCAATGTAGATATAATATACATGATATCTGTATCTAGTTATGGCATGACACCTATGCATAGACATACCTTATTGGGAGAAATTAAATCAAAGTATGCCCATACTGGGGAAAATCTACGCTTTCTCTGTGGCTCCATCTCAAACCGATCTCACCGCTATCTCACCGCTATCTCAACACTGTCTCAAAAGTCTCCTGTCCTACTACAACCCACGAATTATGGGGGGGATTTCTTTCCTTATATCCGTGATTCAAAACTGCCCACCAAACCCGAATCCATTCCTGAAGCACGTACGTGAATGAGGCTTCAAACGTCATCGTGACGTAATGACGTAAAAATGATACACGCCCCGATACATAGGTTCACGAGAAACTGCCCTACGTTCTCGATACGCGCTTCGAAGCCCCGGTATCAAGCGTAACATCACTAGTATTAACCAACAACTGTATCAACCCCCACAGATATAATGGTAATTTTGTGCTATGCAGCAGTGAAAACCCTACTTATTGGGAATCTCTGTCTCCCTTTATCCCCCGTCATGTCTAAACATGCTGTGGAATAAGCTTTCTCCTATGGATTCAGTTTATATTTGAGAAGACTTTGTCAGTCAGTTATTCTTGAGAGGTAAGATTTTTTTTACAACCCTATCAATTAGAAGTCAAAGAAATTTCATCCTTTAGATTGTAACTTTTAATACAACAGGGGAGGGTGTACTGCAGTTTTCACAACTGCTTACACTCATTTTCCTGAAATGCTACGCCATTTCCCCCAAAATGTAAATATAAACAAAACTAAGAAGCCACAATGTTCTGGCCAAACCTCGGACTCAGAATGAAACGTTGCCTTTCCAATGACACACAAAGCCATCAAATGCGTCAACACTACTAAATACCCATTATACAGATGTTAATGAACTAGTAATTCATTAACAAGCAACCTCTATATATTTTGCACTAATTTGCAACAACATACTGCTGTAATCCAAATAAATTATGTGTGAAAACAACACACACTATCAAAATTCAAAATGTTATTTTTTGGGAAATTTGGACAAATTAACATGAACTTAAATAAAGTCATCATATTCAATATTTGCTTGCAATTCCATTGCAATCGATGACTGCCTGAAGTCTGCGACCCATTGACATCACCAGGCGCCTGGTATCTTCCCTGGTGATTCACCGCCAGGCCTGTACTCCAGCCATCTTCAGGTCTTCTTGTTTGTTTCGGGGGCTTTTTGCCTTCAATTTGGTCTGAAATGCATTGGATTGGATGTCAATTGGATTGAGGTCGGATGATTCACATGGCCAGTCAGGAACATTTTTTCCACTTTTTGGCCCTAAAGAACTCCTTGGTTGCTTTGGCTGTATGTTTGGGATAATTTTCCTGCTGCATAGTGAAGCGCCATCCAATTAGTTTTGATGCATTCGCTTGGATCTGAGCTGACAAGATGTTTCTGTATACTTCAGCATTCCTCCTGCTGCTGCCGTCAGCAGTGACATCAATGAATACAACTGAGCCAGTTCCAGTGGCAGCCATACATGCCCAAGCCATAACACCACCTCCACCATGTTTGACAGATGAGGTAGTGTGCTTTGGATCATGAGCCGTTCCTTTTTTTTCTCCATGCTTTCCTTCTTTCCATCACTCTGGTACAGGTTGATCTCTGTCTCATCAGTCCATAACTCTTCGTTACAGAACTTTTATGTACTTTTTTGCAAACTGTAACCTGGACGTTCTATTCTTGAGGATTACCAGGAGTTTGCATTTTGTGGTGAACCCTCTGAGGTTATGCTGGTGTACTCTTGATGGTAGTCTTTGACACATCTACCCCTACATACCCGAGAGTGTCCTTGATCTGTTGAAAAGGGTTTCTTCACCATTCCAGATGCCTTCTGTCATCTGTCTACCATGTGGTTTGTAATTGCTCAGCTCACCAGTGCGTTCTTTCTTCTTAACAATGTACCAAACTGTCGATTTTGACACACCTAATGTTTTGGCTGTCTCTGATTGATAATTTCAGATTTTTCAGCCTCATGATGGCCTGCTTTACTGGCATTGACACTTCTGTGGTCCTCATGTTGAGATACAACAACAGACTCCAATCAACTCTAGACTTTTTGTTTGCTCTCCTGTGAATGAAGTAACAATGAAACGAAACACACCTGCCCAAAAAACAGCTGAGCGGCCAATCGTCCAATTACTTTTGGTCCCCTAAAATGGGGGGGACTATGTATAAAATGTCTGCAATTCCTACACGGTTCACCTGATATGGATGTAAAGCTGACAGTCTGCATTTCAGCCTCGTAATCATTGTTTCATTTCAAATCCAATGTGCTGGAGCACAGAGCCAAAAGAACTAAAAAATGTGTCATTGTCCAAATACGTACGATGTACTGATGATTGAAAGATTGTGTGTTGAGTGATGGTGTTTTCTACACTGAACAAAAATATAAACGCAACACTTTTGTTTTTGCTCCCATTTTTCATGAGTTGAAGTAAAAGATCTAAGACTTTTTGTATGCACACAAAAGGCTTATTTCTCTCAAATTTTGTTCACAAATTTGTTTAAATCCGTGTTAGTGAGCACTTCTCCTTTGCCAAGATAATCCATCCACCTGACAGGTGTGGCATATCAAGATGCTGATTAAACGGCATGATTATTGCACAGGTGCGCCTTGGGCTGGTCACAATAAAAGGCCACTCTAAAATGTGCAGTTTTATCTTGAAAAAAGACATTTATTAGGCACTGAACTATGGATTTCACATGACTAAGGCTACAGATATGCCTTTTTTGGGGGGGGCAGAAAACCAGTCAGTATCTGGTGTGACCACCATTTGCCTCATGCAGTGCGACACATCTCCTTCGCATAGAGTTGATCAGGTTGTTGATTGTGGCCTGTGGAATGTTGGTCCACTCCTCTTCAATGGCTGTGCGAAGTTGCTGGATATTGGCAGGAATTGGAACACGCTGTCGTACACGCCGATCCAGAGCATCCCAAACATGCTCAATGGGTGACATGCCTGGTGAGTATGCAGGCCATGCAAGAACTGGGATGTTTTCAGCTTCCAGGAATTGTGTACAGATCTTTGAAACATGGGGCCGTGCATTATCATGCTGCAACATGAGGTGATGGCGGTGGATGAATGGCACGACAATGGGCCTCAGGATCTCGTCATGGTATCTCTGTGCATTCAAATTGCCATCAATAAAATGCACCTGTGTTCGTTGTCCGTAGCTTATGCCTGCCCATACCATAACCCCACCGCCACCATGGGGCACTCTATTCACAATGTTGTTCCTGTTTCCTGCTTCCTGTTTGCCGCTCTCGCTGTTTTCGCCGCCCGGTGTTTTGCAAACAGCTCCGCTAATCTTCGCTCCATCTAAAACTTTAGATCACCGAATCCCACCAGACAACTACAGATTCGGTTTATTTTATTTTATTAATTTTTTTTTTTTCTTTCATCCGACCGTGTCAATTTTTCCACCAGCGTATTTTTTTATGTCAGCCGCCGGCTTCCCCGTACAACCCGACCTAGTCTCCCAACTATACCCGCAAGGGTAAGCATGGCTTCTTGTTCTCCGTGCTCCTCTTGTGTGCTCATTTTAGAGAGGTTGTCTCTGTTAGAGAGACGTGTCCGTCAGTTAGAAGCAGACGAGACGGGCACCCCAGACAGTCTAGATACGTGGCCATCTAGCCGGCTCACAAGCACTAGCAATAGCCCGAGTGTTAGCGAAGATAGCGTAGCTCCATCGGCAGTGGGTGACGAGCTTGTCCTGGTCTCCGGACGTCGGAGAGCCCGCCGGTTCCAGCCGCCACTTGTGCGGCCCGATTCGCCACCGGTGCTACCGATGGCTAATCGTTTTACTGTTCTTGCTAGTCCCTGTGGTTGGCCCGTCTCACCTGCTCCCCGGACCCGCCGACTGTCTCGCACCCTAGTTATTGGCGATTCCATCACCCGTAATGTTAGGCTTGAGTCGCCGGCCGAGGTTTTCTGTTTACCCGGGGCCAGAGCTACCGACATTGAGGCTAACTTAAGGGTGCTGGCGAACAATGGGTTCAGACACAAGGGTAAGAAAGAGGCAAACGGTCCACCCAGTGAGTATAGCAACATCATAGTACACGTCGGCGCCAACGACATCAGGATGAGGCAATCGGAGGTCACCAAGCTCAACATAGCCAGGACATGTGACCTCGCTAGGAAGATGTGTCGGCATCGATTAATTGTCTCTGGCCCTTTACCTTTCGCGAGGGGCAATGATGAGAGTTATAGCAGATTAGTCTCCCTCAACCTCTGACTGGCGAAGTTCTGTGAAGAAAAGGGATTAGTCTTCTTAGATAACTGGCCCTCCTTCTGGGGCAAACCAGACAGCCTCCACCCTAATGGGGTAGGCGCTGCTTTATTATCTAGCAACATAGATAGATGTTTAAGGGAAAGCTGACATCTGTCCGTAGAGCTCGCCGGGATGCAGGCGATTAGAGAACCTGCTAGGCCTAGAAAGGGTGTGGAGTCTGCCAGGTTAGAGCTTACAGCAGAACAGACTGAGACTGTGCCCCCCCCCCCCCTCGCCATTTTCTCCCCATATCTGCCGAGTTTTACCAGTCTGCATTTACTTTATCCTCTGGCGGCAGCACCTCTCAATCTGAAAATTACAGTACAGTCCTTCCAATTAAGACTGTATCTTTCTCCCACCGCGCCCGTCAAATTTCCTACCGACCCACAGTAAATTACAGCAACTTAATTGAAATTAGACCCACGCATACTGCCATTAACATTGATAAAAATTCTGGCAGTATTGAACGCCTCACTGTGGGCTTCATCAATATCAGATCATTGTCAACAAAAGCGCTGCTGATCAATGATTTGATTATTGAACATAATCTAGACATGATGGGTCTCTGTGAAACCTGGCTAAAGCCAAATGATTTTCTCCCTTTAATTGAAGCCTCTCCCCCAAACTTTCTTAGTTCTCAGGTTGCCCGGCAGACGAAAAAAGGTGGGGGTGTTGCCCTGATATTTAACCCTATCCTTAGTCTTACTCCCAACACTAACAACAAATTTACATCCTTCGAAGTGCTGATTCTGCGCCCTACAGCTACGAATCTCCCGTCATTCTACTTAGCAGTACTTTACCGCCCACCTGGGCCCTATTCGCTCTTCTTAGAAGAGTTCTCCAATTTCATTTCGGACTTAGTGACCCGAGCTGATAATATTCTCATTATCGGTGATTTTAACATTCACCTGAATAATTCCACCGATCCTCTCAGTATGGCCTTCCTAGATCTTATTGATACTTGCGGCCTCACTCAATTTGTTAATGAACCAACCCACCATGGCGGCAACACCCTTGACCTGGTTCTGACCCGTGGCATTCCTTTTTCTGCTTTAGTGGTCTCCTCTTATGTGCCCGCCCTATCTGATCACTATCTCATTAAATTTTAAATCGAATTGATCTTCCCACGCCAAAAGTGTGAAGATACATATATTAGCCGTTGTATTAATGCCACTACGGCCTCGTTACTATCTGAAAAACTGCCCAGTTTTCTCACACCACTCTCTGGTCATGTTGGCTCACTCGACAATTTCGCAAACAAACTAAACGCTAGCCTTACCAATGCGCTTGACTCAATCGCCCCGTTAGTCACTAGAAAAACACCACAGCTAGGAAGTTTGCACCGTGGTTTACCCACGACACTCGTGCACTTAAACAAGCCTGTAGAAAACTAGAACGTAAATGGCGATTGACCAAACTTGAAGTCTTCCGGCTTGCCTGGAAGGATAGCTTGCTAAATTATAAATGTGCACTCTCGTCAGCCAAAACTGCACACTTCTCTAGGTTAATCAGTGCAAATAAAAACAACCCAAAATTTCTATTCGACACTGTTGCTAAGCTAACACGGAATCCCTCCCCCTCTGATAGCTTTCTGTTTTCTCCGAATGATTTCATGTCCTTTTTTAGTCAGAAAATCATGCTGATTAGAGATGAGATCACCAGTACACTCTCTACTGGTGGTGCCGTCTCACCCCTGAAAAGTCCACTTGGTGTTTCCTGGGTTGAATGTCTTTTCTCACAGTTTGATTTAGTTTCCTTAGACTCTCTCACCAAGCTAACTCTGTCTTCGAAACCCATGACCTGCATGCTAGACCCTCTGCCTGCTAAACTGCTTAAAGAAGTTTCCCTATCTTAGGACCCTTCATTCCCTATATGATCAATCGGTCGCTGTCCACTGGCACTGTGCCCTCCGCCTTTTAAAACGGCCGTGATCAAGCCACTACTGAAAAAACCGAACCTTGACCCCGAAGTACTTCAGAACTATAGACCAATCTCAAATCTGCCGTTCCTCTCCAAATTACTTGAACGAACAGTAGCCAGTCAATTTACAGATTTTTTGTCAAAAAATAACCTACTTGATCCCTTCCAATCTGGCTTTAGATCCTTTCACTTGACCGAAACTGCACTCACGAGAGTGGTAAATTACCTTTTGTTAGCTATTGACTCCAACTCAACTTCAGCACTATTGCTACTTGACCTGAGTGCAGCCTTCGACACAATTGATCATACGATACTCTTGAACCGTCTTGAACATTATGTTGGTATCCGGGGATCAGCCCTTTCTTGGTTTAGGTCTTATCTACTTGATAGATCACATTGCATCTTTTACAACAACATGACCTCAGAGTGTTGCAATATGGACTTTGGTGTCCCACAAGGCTCTGTCCTAGGACCACTGCTATTCTCTATCTATATGCTACCACTTGGTGGCATCATTCGCAAATTTGGCATTAACTTCCATTGCTATGCCGATGACACCCAAATTTACATACCAGTTAAACCAACCGATGACACACAATTCCAAAAACTAGAGGCCTGCCTATCAGAGGTCAAATATTGGATGTCCCTAAACTTCCTACTTCTTAATGGCAGCAAAACTGAGATGCTGATTGTGGGACCAGCTAGACATAGACACTTATTTGAGAATAGTGTAATCTCCCAGAGCCCATACGTTAAAAACCTTGGGGTAAAATTCGACCCTACCCTCTCATTCGAGTTGCACATTAAGGAGATCACTAAAACAGCGTTTTATCATCTTCGCAATATTGCCAAAAAAATTCCCATGCTAACAGAGGCAGACGCAGAAATTTTAGTACATGCCTTTGTATCATCCAGAATCGATTATTGCAATGTCCTTTTTTCGGGCTTACCTACTGGCCGCACTAAAAAACTACAACTGGTCCAGAATGCTGCTGCCAGAATCCTGACCAAAACTAGGAAATTCGACCATATAACTCCCATCCTGTCCTCATTACACTGGCTACCAATTCAGGCCAGGTGTGACTTTAAGGTGCTTTTACTTACATATAAATCATTACATGGGATGGCACCGTCCTATTTATCCGATTTGATTAAACCATATAAACCGCCACGCGCCCTCAGATCTCAGGACGCTGGCTACCTGTCTATCCCAGCAGTCAAAAAGAAAACTGCAGGTAACAGAGCATTTTCTTACCGGGCTCCTTATCTATGGAACAGTCTATCGAAGTCTTTAAGTCAAGGCTAAAAACCCATTTATTCTCTCTGTCATTTGACCAGCCTTGGGAGTGGCTCAGTCTCTTCTCAGAGTAAGGCTAGACCAGTTAGCTTATCCTAGCTCAGGGTCCTGCCGATGGATACTAGCATCCTGTCTACATGTCCTATTCTCCTGGTCTACCTGCTCCTGTCCACTGACGCTGGTTATGTTTGTCTGTGTGAGTGTGTGTGTGTGGGTGTGTGTGGGTGTGTCTCCTATTTGTTCCAGGCTGCAGCCCGGCAGAGTTGGCGTCTGCGTGGTCCCCCCCTCCTAGGACGATGCTGACTGAGCGGGAGGTGCGTTCTCCTATCTGGGCAGTGTTGGCACCTGCATGGTCCCCTAGTCCTATGATGACGCTGACTGAGTTGCCATTGCTGTGATGCCGACCCATCAGATCTGGATGTCCCACCAAAATAAACTTTCATATATTGTGTGATCCCTCTCTGAGTAGCCCCTCCCAAGGTTTCTCCCAATTTTCCCTATAAGGTTTTGTGGGAGTTTTCTTTGTCCTCTGTGGGGGATGTCGTGTACTAATCATTTATTATTTTCACATGTTGGGCACTGTGAAGCCCTTAGAGACTGTAACGGTGATTAAGGGCTATACAAATAAATGTGATTTGATTTGATTTGACATCAGCAAACCGCTTGCCCACACGACGCCATACACGCTGTCTGCCATCTGCCCGGTACAGTAAAAACTGGGATTCATCCATGAAGAAAACACTTCTCCAAAGTGCCAAACGCCATCGAAGGTGAGCATTTGCCCACTCAAGTTGGTTACGACAACGAACTGCAGTCAGGTCAAGACCCTGGTGAGGACGACGAGCACGCAGATGAGCTTCCCTGAGACGGTTTCTGACAGTTTGTGCAGAAATTCTTTGGTTTTGCAAACCAACTGTTTCATCAGCTGTCCGGGTGGCTGGTCTCAGACGATCATGCAGGTGAAGAAGTCTGATGTGGAGGTCCTGGGCTGGCGTGGTTACACGTGGTCTGCGGTTGTGAGGCCGGTTGGATGTACTGCCAAATTCTCGGAAACGAGATTGGAGATGGCTTATGGTAGTGAAATGAACATTCCTGCAGTCAGCATGCCAATTGCACGCTCCCTCAAAACTTGCGACATCTGTGGCATTGTGTTGTGTGATAAAACTGCACATTTTAGAGTGGCCTTTTATTGTGACCAGCCCAAGGCACACCTGTGCAATAATCATACTGTTTAATCAGCATCTTGATCCATCAGGTGGATGGATTATCTTGGCAAAAAGAGAAGTGCTCTCTAACACGAATTTGTGAACAAAATTTGAGAGAAATAAGCCTTTTGTGTGTGTGTATAGAAAAAGTCTTAGATCTTTTATTTCAACTCATGAAAAATGGGAGCAAAAACAAAAGTGTTGCGTTTATATTTTTGTTCAGTGTACATGAAACAAAGAGCTTACCTGCGCTTTGTGATGAGAAGCGTAGCGCTTTGAAAACAGCTGAATGCTAGGTTTGTTGAAAGGGACTTTCTAGCTGATGTAATGGTTTGGGATAATTTGTTCATACAACCAGTGTCAGTGTACAAGTGATTGTTGAAAGTTGTAATCACTCCTAGCTCTAAAATAAAATCTCCCTTTTAACATTTAGGTGAGTCCGGTAGTAGTTTAATGACCTGGGGAGACAAAGCACCCCTCAATCCCACTGAGACACAGTCAACTGTCTTCCTGTCATGTCACCCGAACCACCTGAACTGACTTAAAATCAATTCCACCACTAACCTGTGGTCATATTTAGATGCCACATGTGCTTTGGACCAACATCCTACCCTATGATGTAGCTGCTGGAGAAGACAACATGCAGTGATGCAATCTGGCAGTAGGTTTGAAATTTAGGCAAAAAAGAAGAGAAAGGAGTATGCACACACACAGATAAGTTTGTTGAATGCTTACAATGAAATGTATGTACACTGCGTTTTTTCTGTTCTACAAACATTTTGGAGCCAAAGAACCACAGTTTTTCTGGTAAAGTAACATTATGCTGAAGCCCAGTAAAGAAGGTAAGATAAGAGAGTAGCTAGCTTGACCTTCCAAGATCATGGTCATGAATGAATGAATGAATGAAAAAATGTCATTGTCATTTATATATATATATACTATATATATTCTTTAAACTTTTTATTTATTTATTTTTCAGTTATTATTACACTGAACAACATCCACGGCAAAGTGGCATTTATGACAGAAATAGAAACAAATAAAATGATATAAGAGAAAGGAAAAAAAAAAAAGGGGGGGGGGAGAAGACACCACTCTCTATATAACATTTGATCCATTGTTTCAGGTCAGCTTCTTGTATGTAGTCCATTTGCCCCAGCGTTGTTCATGGGTCCCTGCTTTGATCCTTAGATAGTGAGTCAGTTTTTCCATGGAGTATATTTCCTCAACAATGGTCATTTATATTTTTAATGTATATTTTGACCCGAGTTCCTTCTTTGCCATTCCAGTTTGTCAGTTAGCGAACCGTGGCTCCCCATAGAAAAGCAAAATCCAAGAAAACATCTCAACTCGAGAAACATGACACCATGAATATGAGAGACCATGAGATTAGAGAAAGATCTCAAAGAAAACTCAAACATGCACTGCATTTTCCTATTGAATCCATGGGGGCAGCAGCCATATAGGAGCTTATTCCCATTATGGGGATTTTAGGAGAAATGTTTCAAATGTAGGTGATCAAGAAATGATACAAAATTGAGATCTTCCCCATTTCTTCGACTCTGAGCAAAAGGGTTTTCCTCTGGGTCCTCCCATTGAAGTGTAACTCAACCAGTTAGGTTCTGCCTCCAGAGCAACCTCTGCCTCTGAGAAATGTTTGTAGAACTAAAACTCTCAACTTGCAAAATTTATATACACGGCATGCCATTTAACCAAAAGCAATGTACAGACAGCTCCCCCTAGTAATGCATTATTATAGTTTCCATTCATCCCGTCCCTCTAGTTTGCATACTGCAACACGAAGTCCACCTCAAACATCAAACATGGACACTTTTTTTAAATGCACTTAAATAGATTTAGAATCATGAAATGATCATGAAACATATTCAAATAGACTATAATTTTATTTGATACGTACTACGCTAATGTTGAGTTGAAGGTTTATTTATAAAGACTGGAATCTAAGCACAGAATGTTTATTCTGTTAAAAGTAAAAAGGATGAGCACTGAAATAATTCCAGTAGTTCTGTTAATGCAGGCCTATGCTTATTATCACAGAAAGTATCTGTTTCGTAATGTGAGATGGCTATAAAAATCTCTTTTTTTGGCATCTCTTTAGCACCACTTTAGTACCATTACGAGTTTTACCAATTCTTGCAATTTTACTACAAAAAACATTGCTAAAACCCAAGCAAAATGAAGAATTTTTGGCTGCAATAGTGACAAAAAACTCCAAGAAATCCTAGAAGGACTGAATTTACTTCCCTGCCCACATATAATATATCACAGTACATCCATAAAGCAACAGGCCATCTTCTGTTTGACCCCATTGACTGGACACTGAGACAGGAATGTAGCCCCTTCGGCTCCAGGAACCAGCACCCTAACTCAACACCACTGTGCGTGTGTGTGCGTGAGAGAGGAATGCCTTAGGCTAGTGGAAGATGAAAGTTGAGGCTGAGGGGTCAAAGCTATGTAGAGGATGACCAGCTAAGGTCATTCCGAGGAGAGAAGAAAAGTGTTGGCTAGTTTGTCAAAGTGATGGTTAACATGAGCAGCGATAGCCACCGTGGCTAAACAGACAAAGAGAAGAGTGGCACCTACAGAAACTCAAACTTCATCAACACAACATCTATGAACAGAAGTAACTAGGCATGTAAATGTGTGTTTAGAGAACATATCACATGGGGAACTGTAACCTAATGCATGTCTTATTTTTATATAAAACTCTGTCTCATCAGCCTAAATCAGGAGTGTGTCTGCAACTGAGAAGAGCATTCCATCCCCATTAAATAAGACGCTGTAGATTCACTCTATTAGCTCACTGGTGGGAAATCTTCTCCACACAGGAAGTGACGAATCAAAACTTGAAGTGTGAAATCCAAGTAACACATTAAATAAAGACATGGGAATGATGCTGAGGGAGGGAGAGAGGGAGAGAGAGGAGGGAGGTTGAGTAAAAATACATTATAGACAGTTTTACACATTTTGTAATAATGAGTCATAATAGTGATTATAACACTATTCAAGTTCAAATCTGCACTTACAATTGCAGTGTGCGCCTAAATAGACCAGGGTGTGATCACATCCTGAAGTTACGTATTCCAGTGAGTCAGCCGGAAATGAAGACAGCTTTGAGCAGGTAGTCAGTAATCTGGAACAGATTACATTTAATTCAACCTTCATAGAGTCCGAGAGTCTGCTCAAACCGAAGGGGTGGAGCAGGGGGGAACTGGAATTTACTGGTGTGGCTAGAGGCGACATTGTGACACACACACACATCCACACATATCTACATACACATGCACTTGCACAAACACATGAAAGAGGGCCATTTGTACATAAACATACATGCATACGAGCATACAAGCTTGAAAACATGCAGCACATATGAATAAAGATATACTGCACGTGCACACACACACACACACACACAGAGGACTGAACAAAAAGAAAGAAACATGTTTGAATGTTTAATCTCTTCAATTATATGACTAGATTGTTGATTAGTTTAGAAAATGACAGCAGTTTCTGCCACAATAAAGAAAATGTGTTTTTTATGTAATAAAAACACCACACACAGCTTTGGTTGAGGGCAGAATCCCCACATAGTTTCATAACAACATAATTCAATATGGTCTCACTAGTGTTAACTAAAACTATGACAACAGCAGCATTGGGACAAGAAACAGACCAATCAAAACATTCATTATGGCTCAAGAGAGGATATTAGTTTCACAATTGATTGATACGTAGCAACGTTGAAATATTGTGCAACATTTCACAGAAATGTATTTCCTGTTGAGTTATGTGTTCATTTTAAGGTTGTCATATGAGATGCACACTGTACTGTATGTGCTTATCTCAAAAAAGGACATTAGTGGTTTAGGAACATAGAATGAAGGCCGCTGTGGATAAGGAGGTCAATCTGTTAGTCAGGGAAATTACCTCTAACCCCACAGAGGTCGTGTCCTGGAGTCATTCACGCAGTTAAGAGGCTGTTTTCTATCAGGTCCACATTGTCTGGATGACAAACCAATGAGCTCTTTACAAAAAGTGACACAGAAGGTCATTCAATACAAAAGCCAGGACCTTACGTGGGAGCTGTAGATATAGAAAGTCCCATTTTTCTATTTCTAAACCCTATCATATCAAGCTCTTTGTGAAAGCTGTTGTTAAATATGAAAAAATAATTACATTTAATTAAATTTAATTTACCAAATAGCATCAATTAAATTAAAATAAAAGCGACTACAACTGGGGAATTACTGTATATAAAAACAATGTAATACGATTATTGAATTGATGAAGTTATAACTAGTACATCTGCTGTACATTATGTCGATTGATTTAGTTTTTTGGTAAAAAAAAACAAAAAACATTTCAAGGATCAAGGAATCAAGGAACATATATTTACTGATGGGAGTTTCTGTTTGTTAAGCTGTCATTTGTCAACATATTAACTAAACGTCACATACTAACAATGAAAGGGAGAATTTCTTAAAGCTGCACTAGGCAACTTCACACGTTGGTGGCACCCAAATGGCATGGTAACTCTTGAATTTTGAGGACTTCACTACCCAGAAATCCTGTAGGCATGAAGGTACAAAATAAATCTGTAAAACTGCACACAGCCCCTGTGCAATGAGTCTCTTTATAACAAAGGGCACCCAAGGGCCTGGTTCTGATGGCTTACCACAATGCAGAAATGCTATTAATATCAGCAAGTCAAACTGGACCAAGGGCTTAAAAAGCACTGCTGATGCAACAGCGAGTGAAGGCTGACTATTGGCCAGGGGTGGATTTGTCACTGGTTATGCTTCATATTTTCTAGCTTATGTTTTGGAATAACATATTATGTCACTACGTATTAAAACACGCCTTCCTTGAGGGTTCAACATGTGGATAAGGGTGTGGGCTTCTTTTTCTGTCTCCCACCCATTCTCATTATCTCTCAGTTATTCTCAGCTGTGATGGTATGAGAAGGACTGGAAAAACAAGGGGTTGAAGTTTCTCAACTCTCTCTCTCTCTCAAAGACACACACCCTCTTCCCTAAAACACTCCCCCCATCCACCCAGTTTATCACAGCGTCAGTGTGTGTGCAGTGGACGAAGATGCTCTGTAGGGAGTTGTACTTAGCCCTGCTCCTCTGGGTTCTCCCAGTCCAAACTTTACCCTCCACCAACATCAAGATCACTCACGGTGAGTACTGGTCTTCTGGCTCTTCACCACGGCAAGCCAGGGGGAAGGGCGCCCCAGAGATGCAGCTCTGTATCGGGCTGTGCTACCAGGCTGGAGGGAGCAGGGCTGCTGGAGCTGACAGAGTTGGAAAAAAATAGTCTGTATAGTTAGAGAGTTTTGATTTCTTTTGATAGGCGCAGTGTATTATTGAATCTCAAGTATCCAAATTTCTTGGTTATGGAATTCCAGATTACTTGATGGAATTCCACACCAACTTCAACTTGTCTTTTCCCTGCTGTAGAGTCTGTATAGTTAGTTTAGTTTACAGTTGAATCCAGATAACTAAAATTCTATATTTATATATTTTGCAACCAGTTCATCAAATTGTCACTTTTCTTTGTTTTTTGTGTCTATGCATTTTCCCTGAAGACCACACAAGAATCTATTTTTGTTCAGGAGGTTGATCATTTGGAATGTGGCTGGCAGTGTTTAAAAGTTTTCAAGTCCAGGTGAATGCTTGAGGAAAGGTTTTCATCTGGAGTGCATTTGAAAGCTACCGGCACACTTCACTTGCCCTCAGCCAGTTTTGTTTCTCTTATTGAGAATACGGCTTTGGCTTTAAAGGGTTTATTTATTATGCACTGTATCTGATTGGTGGTTGACATTTCTTGATGAGTGCTAAGAGCGGAAAGAGTGGAAAATAATGTCTTTTGTTCCATAAAAGTGTTCCATACCAGTGTTTATTTTGTACGAGGTGCCTGAAAAAACGTTTCAAAGTTTCAGAGAAAAATCTCCCCTCTGCTCCTCTTTCATTCACCTCCTCTCCCTCAAATCTCAAATCCTATATCTACCTTACACCATCACCTCCTCTTGGTCGTCTCATCCTCCTGCTTGCTTTTCTCCTCCTCCTTTAGCTCTTCCCCTCCATCTGCCAGACTCAGCCCCCCCGGCCTCCTGTCCTCTGTTCTGGACCCAGTTTGAAGGGAACTGCTATCGCTTCTTCCCCCTCAATCGGACCTGGGCCGAGGCCGACCTGTACTGCTCTGAGTTCTCCAATGGCCTCAAGTCCGCAAAACTCACTTCCATACACAGGTCGGTCAGACACACACACACACACATATACACAAACACACACACACACACACACAAACTATAGAGCAGGGATCAGCAACTGGCAGCCCGTGGGCCAGTAGTGGCCCAGGAAAAAAAAATCTGGCCCGCCAGTAGTTCCAGTTATTGTAACGAAAATTAAATAAATAAATAAATAAAAAGAAAACGTGGCGACGCGCCACACAATGGGCCTCATTCACGAAACATGTGTACGATCAGATTTGATCGGCTCAGTGCACTCCCGCACATCCAATTTACGAACGATTGGCATTCATCAAATATACACCTGTTTTACGAACAAATCAAGGTTTCCTGCACGTTTCATGAATCCCACGTTCGTGTTTTCGTCCGCACACACAAATACGACAAATTTACAAATAATTTACGAAAACATTTGTGAATGAGGCCCACTCTATCTACATGAATAAAAAAATATATATATTTCTCCAAAAATATATAGTAAGATGACTGCATATTCACTCAAAAGTATTCTCTAAACGTTTGGTTCATTCCTGTTGTTCACGAGCCAGTCCCCAAGTCGGTGCTGACTGAGCACTGGAACCAGCTAACCTTAAGAACCGGCCTGAGTTTCCACCAATCTAGAGCCCAACGTTATGGGCGTCACTCGAATCACTCATTCTTTCAATATTTTCTTGTAAAATTAAAAGGCATGTGTAGCGGACTCGCTACAACCGGGGCCGCAACAGACAGAGATGCTTTTCAGAGGCGTCTCTCCCGGCCCGCACACTTTGCGCAGGTCAGCCAAAAGCTGCCAGTCTCCAGGGCATTTAGTCAGTAGCCTACACTGAATTCAATTTAATATTTGCAGAGAAGAATGCAGAGAAAAATATCTTCATTCTTCAAAGCAAATGGTGAAAGCCAAAGATAGAAATCTGATTTAAAAGGTACATCCATGTGAAATTCATATTGGTATTTACATCTTTTATGTATTTGTCCAGTAATCAGGCCACTGACAGTCAGCATGATGCAAGAGCCAAAAATGTTGAGGTCACGCAATGTGCCAGCTTGCATTTCTCTCTGTTCCCCCTCAGATTTTTTGGGTGCATGTGGCCCTGCCTGTTACCAAACCTATACGGAAACGGAAACGTTTTGATTTGAGAAAGAAATTGCTTAAGCTACAGATGGGCGTTAATTTTATTAATCTAATATGGAAAAACTATTTACTAACATTTATTAAAAGCATTTGCAGAATGGGATTACATTTTGGTCTTGAATACATAATTATATTATGTTCTGGCCCACCTAGCAACTGCAAAAAAAAAATTGTCCCGAGGCTAAATGTAGTTGCCGACCCTTGCTATAGAGCAGCGATACTCAACCCGCGGCTCGCGAGCCGCATGCGGCTCCTTTAAGACTAGTTGCGGCTCTTTTAAGTCCCACTTAAAAAAAAAAAAAATCTAAAAAAATCTTTAAAAAACGAAAAACAAAAACATTGTCAGCAGAATTCATCAACATTTCATTATCACTCACAAGTCACACATCAGTCATCACACACATCAGTCTATTAAGCCCCCCCCCCCCATCCCTCTGAACAACCAATCACAAATTATTTCAGGTTTCGCGCTCTGATTGCAGGTGCGCGAGATAATTGCTCCGTCACACTGGGAAAACTAGCTTCAAGGACCATAGCAATATTTTTCTACTTGTGAAAAACCCATTCCTGATTGAGGTCAATGAAATGAAGCAAATAAGCGACCAGCTCGGACTTGTGCAGCTTCAAATGGAGTTCGTGGAGTTAAAGAGCTCAGATGAACTTCAGCGTCAGTTTCGGATTACAGATGTCGTGGACTTTTGGAAACTGGTGGGGCATCTACCAAATATCTCCAGACTGGCAAGACGCATCATCTCAATGTTTCCGTCCACATACCGGTGTGAAGCAGCATTCTCTGCGCTCTCAAAAATAAAATGTCGCAACCGAAACAGATTGAGTCTGCAACACACAACAGAGGCCCTTCGGATCGCCGTTTCCAGCGCAGAGCCCGACTTCAAATCACTTGTGCGGCAGAAGGAGTGTCAGAAATCACATTGAGTGTGAAGTAAGTACAACATTACTCTTCTGACAACCCCTGCTGTCTATAATCTGCTGTTATATGGACTGTGATTATCAGTAAACATGCTGTCTGTTATCTGTTGTTATGGGCAGTGATGATCAGTAAACATGCTGTCTGTTATCTGTTGTTATGGGCAGTGATGATCAGTAAACATGCTGTCTGTTATCTGTTGTTATGGGCAGTGATGATCAGTAAACATGCTGTCTGTTATCTGTTGTTATGGGCAGTGATGATCAGCAATGTGTGTTTTGTGGTTGCAGTGAAAATAATAAATCACAGTTATTGCACTGTACATTATGCTTTTCATTCCTTAGTAACATATTACTATTATCCATATTCTCAAATGCATAATGGTTTCAGGGAGGAAAGGAGCGTTTTTGGATTGTGGCTCTTGCAAAAATATTTTTTCGTCAATGTGGCTCCTGATTAGGACAAGGTTGAGTACCACTGCTATAGAGACTGTGCAGTTGTGTCACAAATCTCTGATCAACCAAACTTGGCTCCGTCATGTAGGTCCAGTAAAGAATTGGCTGTTGGCAAAAATGTGTTAATATATAACAACCAACCTAGAATACCATATTACATAGCTGTGATAAGGTACATTTGTCTCCAAGTGAAGGCTACTGTGACACCGTAAACTATGGTGTTCTATTTCTCATAGGCTTCGCCGTTTAGGCCTCGCCTTATGGGCTATGCTCTTGCGCGAGCACTGAAAATTCAACAATGCACCTATCAGCTGGGGCTCCGCCCCCAAGCGCCTGTATGTAATGCCGTGTCTCCCGGCATTCATCCTCCTTTTTCTTTCAGCGAACCCCTTAAGCTAAAGAAGATCATGCATTCCCTGATCAAGGAAGCAACGGCTCTTTTCAGAGCCAAGAGCTGTGATTCCTGCCCGGAGGACCTTCTGCCGGAGGACGGCCACTCCTCATGCTTCCGCAGCCTATCCCTTCCCAGGGATAGGCTTCGCTCCTGATACCCCTCTGCAGGAGGCGCTCGGCATTTTTGATGCTGTCGGCCCTCCTGATATGGAGGTGGATGGCGACAAGGCAAGCAGCGGAGGTCTCAATCCAGACGCTAGTGACGCCACGATCTTCATCGCAGAGCTCATCCAGAAGCCTTGACGACTGGCGGATGTCTTTGGGGACATCATGACCTCGGCAGCGACCATCAAGGGATTAACCATGCCGGAGGTTCCACCAGCCAGCGCTCCGGACAAGATGTAGGGGACTTTTTTAAGCCCCCGCCCCCGCCCTCGTCTCGTCCACCCATCATCTGCCCGCTCTTCCCACCGGTCCAGCCCTACCTGAATGGAGCGGCCAAGGACCCGTCTTCCCTTAAAGCCCCGGTCAAGGCATTTGCTGACCTGACCAGGGTAGAGGGTTGGAGCGCTCAACAGGCGAGGGGGATACCTAGCCTAGAGTCTCCCCTGGCGGCACTTCTCTGTCCGGGTGGTGGATGGCGTCCAGACGAGAAACTGCTGCCCCTCTCCCGTCTCCATAGACAGCTGGCCGCTCTGGCGGACAAGACATATATGTCTGTTCGGCCCAGAGCGCAGCCACTGTTAATAACATTGCTCTGTTGGCTTCTGCCCTGTCATCATTAACAGTTGGGAAGGAGTCCTTCGGACCTGATGAGGTGGAGACGGTGGCAAAGTTTACCGGCGCCATCCTTCAACTCTCACAGTGCATGGCCTGGTCTACTATGGCACAGAGGGCCATGTGACTCTCCCATGCTTCCATGGCGGAGCAGGATAAGCTCCGCTTGATCCATGGGCCTCTGTCGCCGGATGGCTTGTTCGGCCCCAGGCTCGACGAGGTTTTGGCCTCCATCCAGGCCATGGATGAGGACCGCACCCGCCTAGAGCACCATTTTGGGGCAAAAACATCGACTGTCGGGCTCCGGGAGTCGAGCCATGAGACGGTCAACACCCCACCCCCTCCACCGCCGGTGAGGGAACAGCGAGGCTCCAGAGACACGGTCAGCCCTGTGGTTCCCAGAGCTACAATCCTTGTCCCACACGGCCCCATGGCCGGTCCCGATGAGACAGGATGCACAAGCCCTAGTTCAGCAACCTCCGATTCTCAGGGGTCCACTGATGGTTTGGTCTCTTTTAAAATTGATTTTTTTGCTAACAAAATGCTAATCAACAGGGAAGCACACTACAAACTGATACATTGCTTACTCATCTACACCAAATTTTTGTTGCTAGAGATCGATCTTCTGACTGTGTAGTAAATGCAAATTCTTAAGATTTTCATAGCATTGCTTTGAATAGCTATTATTGTTATTGTTAGCTAATCAGGTCAAACTAGCTAGCTAACGACTGTTGTAGCCTCCTTTCCCAAACGTTTCGCTATCAGCAATCGATATAAAAAGTAAATGAATGATGAAAATTCACAAAGGCGATTTTAGTTGATGTATTTTATTTCATGGAACAATACATAGTACAGCTAGTAAGCCTCTG
The DNA here is from genome assembly GCA_034670405.1 of Hoplostethus atlanticus. NCBI lineage: Eukaryota > Metazoa > Chordata > Actinopteri > Trachichthyiformes > Trachichthyidae > Hoplostethus > Hoplostethus atlanticus. Next base: position 742,463 of record JAXDDX010000185.1, read on the forward strand.
TGTAGTACAGACTTAATTTTGAGAGAAATGGTTGCAGTCTGTCTAAGTCCACCACCAGTGGCAGCAGAGCGTATTGCTTGGAAGCATAGTACTGGTGAAGAAGTCGAGGCGTCTGTCAGCCATCTTTCATTACACTGGAGATTTGGGGTATATCCGTCTTTAACAAAGTCTAAAAGTTTATTTGTGCATTGGAGATGTAGCGCATGCCACTGTGAAAGTAGACTAAATGAAAGATTATGGACACCTGTTTGGATGTGTGAAATTCTGCATAGTTTTTTTCGTTATAGACCTCTCCAACTTTCGTAGGGACAATGGAGCAGGACAGGACACTTTGGGAGAGGCAACAACCAACAGGACGAAAGATTCTCAAAGGGTCCTGTATCAGGGCTACCTTATAGCGTCTACTCTACTATAGGTGGACGTCTACTCCCTCAGAGGCAAAGGAGTTGATAGCATCTTCAATTTACAGAAAAAAACATAGCTCTTTACTTTCATTTACAGGCGTTTATTTATGCATCTAACGCTTTCCCTATATGATGAATTTGATTCTGTGCGTACATTTCTTTTACAAGAAATAGCTTCAAGTGGCCAGTTGTCTCGTTTTGCTCAGTCGTAAAAGTTGTCTTTTTAGCTTGAAGAAAACATGTGTGAAGGTACTTGTGATACACTAGCATGGTGGTGATGATAATTTTTCTGACTGGCCCGGTCCGTTATTTGCAAACATATGTAATTTGACAGCATTTTGCTGCATCCTCAAGGGCCTTCCTCTTCTTTATCCACTGCCTCTCGACTCCACCTTTTGTCTTTTTCTGACTGTGACTGTCCATCTTTTAAGACACACTTCATATGTTGTATGTTGTCAACATTGTGGCACTGACTGATTAAGGAAGCAAAACAAACCAAAAAATGCATTGTTTGCTGATGCTGTGTGGCCAATCACGTCTCATGATAAGCAGAGGATCAAACCACAAAGTGGGAGAGAGCGGAGTAGGACTGTCCAAAGATCAGCTGAGTGTCTCTGGTTGTTGTAGCCTAAGTAAATTAAAGATTCCATTTTGCATTTTAATCACCGGCCAGTGACCATGATTGCGGGCCAAACCAAGCAGGCAGGCCCCCGGGTGAGGGGGGGTTGGGCAGTGCGGAATGTGGGTAGAGTTCTGTCCAGGTTTATTGGCACCCTTGCATTTTAGAAGATAATGTACAATATCTTCTGAAATAATTGGAAATTGAAACAACGTTCGGTCTACACATGTTCATCTGTATAGAGTGGTGCAGGGATGACGTATTTTTGTAGGCCAACCCGGAAGTTAGCATCACCCTGGTTCCCTCGACAAAAAGCCAATGGGATTTTTGCATTGGATTTTGGATTATTGCAGAAAATAAACTCTGTGGCAAACACAAGTTTATGATACTTACATGTTTTGTTCAGCAAGATAATCCGCACAAATGAACACCACTTTTATGATTTTTGAAGCGTAAATGCAATCGCCGGAAGTAAAAAGCTAACATTAGGCTATAAACAAACTACACCACGGTTGATTGACTTCAACGTCACCACCACTAAAAATACTATAAATTGATAATTGCAAGTTGGAAAGTTTGAATTAGAATAGTTTGGAAGAGTGCGAGTATAAACACAACTAGAGGCTGTAAAGGCGGACTAGTGAGTAGATGAGTTACCGTGTTCGGCGTGATGGCGTTAATGTCCCCGACAACCTCTGTAGTCTCATTTAGCCACTTGCTACCAACCGCCTTTTTTAACGTATTATCACACGTATTATTATTTTAAAAAAAACTTGGCTTCAAAATGTCTATGGCCATGATTATTGGCACCCTTTTCTAATACTTAGTTGCACAGCGTTGGCAATGATGACTGCTTCCAAATGTTTCTTGCAACCATTAATATACTTCCTTTCTACTGGCAGTCTCTCCCACTCTTCAATTGTAACCCACTCCAGTTCTTCCTTTGACCAACTGCACATTTCATGTCTTGCCATTTGTTCGCAAAGGGATTGAGATTAGAGCTCAGAACTGGACACTCAATCCAACATTTTCTCTTGAACCATTCCTGGGTGCTTTTGGATGTGTGTTTTGGGTCATTGTCCTGCTGTGGACCCATGACCTTTAGCTGACACCCAGTTTTCTGACACTGAGTAGCACATTTCGCTCCAAATGCCTTCGTAATATTCTGATTTCATGATGCCCTTAATATGTTCAAGACATCCAGTACCCGAGGTAGCAAAGCAGCCCCACAGCATTATGGAACCTCCACCTTATTTGACTGTAGGTAGGGTTCTTTTCTTTAAAAGCTTAATTTCGTTGTCTGTAAACAAAGCTCTGATCTTCATTGCCTTCATCTTCATCTCTAATTTGGTTTCATCAGTTCACAGCACATTTTTCCAGAAGGATTTAGAGTTGTCCAAATCAATTGGGCCTTCTTGTGTTTCTCCTTGAGCGGCCTCCTTCTGTGGCCTCCGACCATAAAGCCCTTCTTGGTTCAATGTCCGGTGTATGGTACCGGCGTGATATTTGGATGTCATGCAAGGTGTTTTGTCAATGGCTCGCACCAACCTTAAATTACATTTTAGATCAATTTTCCTCTTGTCCTGGAAGATTCTTAACAATTACATGAGCAGCAAACTTCTTAATAACATTGCAATCTGTGGAAACAGGAATACCTCTAGAGATTGCCTTATAGCCTTGTGAATGCTGTTTTTTCTGACATCCTCAGACAGCTCTTTTCGCTTCACCATTTTCACAGACGACCAATTGCCACAAAACCTCGACATCCGACATCAGTGGAGGATACCCGAACCTTCCAACCTCGCTGTTCTGCCTCTGCTGCTAACTCAGCATACATAAGCTTCTTTCTTATGCTTTGTCAACTGCATCTAGCTCCACAAAGTAAACAGTCCACAATGTGACCGACCATAGTACTAAGTCTGGTCTTAAACTAGCGATCGCTATTGAATTACAAGTTGTTTGCCTTCTTATAGTTTATTGCCGGTTGACATCTATTTTACATTTTTTGTGCGTTATTGGAATTTCTAGAGCTACTGACATTTCCCAGTCTGTAGCTCCCCCTAGTTGCCCTATGGTATTCCTGCCTAAAACAGCTTCTTCCCTAATTTACTCTTCCTCATGGACAAAGCAAATTTTAGAATCTTCCTTCTTAGTAGCTGAAGAATTAGTTTCTATTCATTTACTTTCAATTGCAGCCGCAACACCTGATTATGTCTAGAAGTGTGCCAGAATATAAGGGACACTTGGGCTCTTCACCTAGCCATTGGTTGAGGTTTTGGGGAGAGGTGAACCTAATACCATTTGCCTCCATGTGTCCAAAGTTACATCAGACTTCGGCTTTCTATCACTGCTGGAAATTAGGAAGATGTTAGATGTTAGGAAGAATTGAAGATGTTACTCGCAACACTGTACGGTATGACCAGTTCATTCCCCCTTAAAACATGTCATGTACATCGTCTTGTACCCTTGCCTTTTTTTTGTTTTTCATAATAAATATGAAATCTCTGAATCTATTGTTATAAGTGCTTGATTGATCTCGCAGCTGGTTGCATCAGTTAAAAGCTTAAAACATTTTATATCGGGATTTTGTGAGATTTCTATGGAGAAAACATCAATTTACTTCTGGAACTAGAGCCACTGTAAAAAGGGGTGGGCAAGTTTCAACTCTATAGTTATGTTGAGCCTAACAGTGAAGGACAACTCTCACCTGGTTTCCCAGAGCTGAGTTAGAGGGCAGGGACTTCATCAGCTGGTGACTGTACTAACACCTTATTATTAAGTTAAGAGGCTTTGCAGTTGCATCACAATTCTCCTATCAATCATGTCTCCAATATGGAAGTCTGGCTGTGCACAAATAATGTCTAAATATTTCAAGTCTAAATATATTTAACAACCAAACTAGAAAAAGAGAAAAAAAAGATTGTTGCGGTGTGGCTGTGGATCCATTCAATAACATTGTAAGTAAAAGTGAATAGTCTGATAAAGGTTACTGTAACACAGTAAACTGTCTTGTCTTTAGCCCTAGTCTCTAGTTGTAGCTGAGAAGAGTCAGCTCAGTTAACATGAACAAACTGTTGATTTTTGACTTTGTTAGCTTGCTAACTAGCCAACAAGTTAATGTTAACTAATGCTACTAACACTAGCTTCTGCTAGATACGTTAGCTAGTGTCCAAATCAGATGTGTTTATAAGACAGTGATGACTAGCTGAGTTACTATGATGTGCTCGCTGACAATACTACATTATCTAAACACAAAATCAATTAGATGTGTCAGTGACTAAATTTTGACTAAAGTTTTATGACCAGTCAAAAACAACATAGAAATTAACCATGTCTATTGATTCTATTGGCATGGCCAAGTCATGTTTAGAAACGCAGTCAGCTGCCTTTATTGCCAAGAGCTGAGGGCCTCCAATATGGAAAAAGTCCTCTATTGCTTTGTTGAAGATAAGTAAAAACTTTTTAAACCTACATTTAAGTACTTAAATGTTATATACTATGTATGCTACATAATATTACAACATCCATAGAGCCTTTCTCATGTGAAATCCATAAAAATACTACATGTATAACATACAGTATATAGGCACTTGTGTGTTTTCTTTAATCATTTGATCATTATCTTATGTTCATGTTTTTATACTTTACTTTTGTTATTATTACCAGATGTTTCTCTTTCTTATTCTATTTCTTATTTACACAGATTTTTTTTAACTCACTCTGCTTTCTTAGTACTGACATTTTTTCTTTCGCAGACCTTAATACTTAATACAATTAATACAATGTTGGCAATAGATAAATCTACTGCCATGCTGTTGCTTTTTCTCTGTATAAGAGCATCTGGTTGCTAAACATCTTTCTCTTTCCCTCTTTTTTCTCTCTCTCTGTCTCTTGTCTTCAGCTGGGAGGAGAATGTATTTGTGTATGACCTGGTTAACAGCCGTGTACCTGGAATCCCCACAGACATATGGATAGGCCTGCATGACAGGAGACAGGTAATTTGTGTGCAGACACACACATACACACACACCGAGTCACACGATTCATTCAACAGTTATAGGAAAGAGAACAACAGATTACTACATTTTTCATTAATTGTAATATAGTTTTCATAATATATTTTGATTGTAGTCTTTAATTTAGCAACTATAAGGCTACTTATAATTATTATTATCATTAGTTATTTTGTGTTTGGCTAGTTCGACCATGTTTCTGTATTTTAACAATACTATATGCATCCATTAACTACATACATACATACATACATACATACTGAGGTCACAAAATTCAATGTGTTATAACCTTTCTTTAAAAAACAAACTCAGCTGGGTATCATCAGGTTTAACTACTATTCTGTCTGATAAAATGGTCAAAGATGCAATGTGTATAATTATAACCATCAATTCATGATTGTCAAAATAATTATGTTATATCATTGTAATTATTGTAAACAAATGAGACCATGGTGGAGATGATTGGTAGCCTCTATCTCACACCAATGGTGTTTTTCGAGAGTTAAAACCAAACAGGGTGAAGCAGCGTTTAGTTACTATGCAACAAATAGCTGGAACAAACTTCCAGAACAACTGAGACTTGCTCCCACAATAACTACTTTTAAATTAAAAACATTTTTGTTCACCACTGCATTCTGCGACGCTCTAAATCCTGCATTTCAAATGCCCTATCTGCACTGTGATTTTATTTTATCTTATTTTATCATGTTTTTCCTGCACTTGTTTTTATTGTATTTTATTTTATTTTATATGTTCTTCTTTTTAAATCTCATGTAAAGCACTTTGAATTGCTTTATAATTGCTTTATAATGTCCTATACAAATAAACTTGATTGATTGATTGATAGTGATTGATAGTCCAAATTATTATTGCTTCCTGGGCCATAAAGCAATCCGACTTGGTGGCACACAATGTAAAATGCAGTGTAGAGGCTGGTAGAGGCTGCAGATCTTTTCTCTGATGGACTTTACAGTAATTATACCAATGTCTCAAAATTAATGGGGTAATGATTTATTGATGGTAAAAGGATACATGTAACAGCTATAACTAATGAAATATCAAAAGTAAGAGTTTCTGAACTGCAAAGCAGGCTGTTTCAAGCCTGTAGGTCTGATGTCTCATTATCCTAATGCTGTTCAGATGAATTTTCATTATGGAAATGATGGGTTGTTGTAGGCTACATTTAATTATTCGCCAATTTCTCTGATTATCATTTTATACATTTTTGTATTTATTAATAAACATAGTTATTTATTAATTTATTTCCAATTATGGCCAATTCTGTCCTCCATAATTGTACACACAGGATGGTATTTTTTGTGTTTTGTAAAACTTCAGCTAGACCATCTTATCTTGAAAACAGAATGCTATTTATTCCAGGAGGAGCAGATAGCAGGTTTTGGTCCTTGGGCCAATGACGAAAGCTTCCAGGCTACCTGACCACAACATGAAATAAAACACTTATCTGTTCTTCTTCAAATTAATTGTGTATGGTGTTTAAGCTTTATTTAGCTCTGTTTCAGCACTGCTCTGCCTCACATTCATTCCTGGAAGCTGCCCAGTAACACCACCAGCATCTCAACTGGAACAACTAAGTGCCTTGCTGTTCTCCCTTTGTTGTCCACAGGAGGGCACGCTGGAGTGGACGGATGGCAGCAACTATGAATACAGCTACTGGGATGGCAATCAGCCGGACGACGGTATCCACCGCATCCCACAGGACGAGGACTGTGTCGAAATCTGGTTCAGACACAATAGTGGTAAGAAACACACACACACACACACACACACACACACACACAAAAAGCCAGAGATTCTTGGTGCTACATTAACAGTCTCGTGTACTGAGCCATAACTCGATGCGTGTGTGCATTGCAGCGCTGAGGTCCTGGAATGACAACAGCTGTGACAAGGCCTTCCCCTTCGTCTGCAAGATCCCAACGTTGGAGAACTGACTGTCTTCCTGCTGCCTCTCACCACAGTGCAGCAGCATTAGCTTGCTGCTGGCTACAAATAGATCACTGGTGTTGTCACATCGATATACAATGTTTTAATGGTTTTCTTTAAGATTACATGTTAATATAAATGTTTGGATGTTTGTCTGTGAATAGTATTGCGGTGGTTTTGATGTAGAGCTGGACTCAGCTGTGAAAACTGAACACAAAAAACATTTCCCTCTCAATCCGACACAAGCCCAGGGGATAGAGGAGCATAATCCTGAATAACATGGTGGCTATGGAGCACTGTAGTACTAGCTGTATAATACTGTCATCACGTCCGTTATAGAGGAAATAAAAAATTAAAAAAAGATTTTTATATAAAACTCAATTTGTCTTATCAGCTAAAATCACAAAGTTGGGCTGCAACAGTGTCCCCAACCCCCCTAATTGAAATGGTGTAGATTCACATTATTTGCCCAAATGAAATTTCGGTGTCCGGTATGATCGCTGGTGGGAAATCTTCTCCATACAGGATGTAATGAATTGAAATCCAAAAAAGTCTGACTGCTCCAGAGAAAGCTCTTGGCATCGTAGAGCTAGGCCTGCTGTGTTTACACTGTTAACTCATGACGTGGCCTGGCTTAGCAGGGTAGCCCATTTCAGCAATGTTTTTTAACCTGAGAGTCTCAAGAAAGAGAACATCACTGAGGCAAGTGAAATACTCATATTTCTGAAAAAGACAATCTTTACTTGGATGTATGGTTGCAATCTGAAATATATAAATAAATGTGTTCCTGGTTTTTGCTTTGTTCAATTTACTCATCTTTGCGTCACACCTATGGGCAAGATAGATAGATAGATAGATAGATAGATAGATAGATAGATAGAGATCTAAGTTACTTAAACCGGTTATTTAAGTGCACCTCGCTCACATTGTAGCACGGGTTGCCAGTGCCGATTGACCGGTCAGCGACCCAGAAAGTGTGAGGCTGAGGGACCAGGGATTTGAGTCAAACCTGGCAACCTGGCCTTTCAGATTATCCTCCAAAACACAAATCAGACTGAACAATTAAAAATGACACCAGAGTCAATGAGGACCACAGGGGGGGAAAATGTTGTCTGCTGAGAAACTGCAGCAGTATGGTTGATTATAATTTTTTGGTCTCATGTGTGTGCCATTCAGTAATAACATTCATGAACCAGCAGTGTATCCTCATATCCTCCTCTCTGCATATGTCACTTCCTATTCAAGTAAATCAGCCAACATGCATGGCTTGTCATGTCGACACACTTACTGTCTTAACATCTGTCTGTTGATCTGTATTAAGTAACGTTACTGGACTGCTTACTAGAAACAAATATTATAGAAAGCAGTTTATAAAATATACATTTTCAAAACCCACAAAGAAGAGTTTATACATTCAAAGCATATTGAAATGTACTATACAATAGTATATAATCATATCAAACATAACTATTCATTATTCGGCTTGAAAACATGTACTAGACCAGGATTTCTCAAACATTTTCATGTCAAGGATCAGACATCAGATTTTGTCCCATATGGAAAAAATATTGTAGAACTAATTTCTATCATTATAGCGATTATAGAGATTAAACTATTCCTAATTTTGGTGGATACACTCTGGAACCCCTTCACCCCTCAAGGACCTCAGAACCCCCTGGACCACATTATGAGAACCACTGTAACATGCAATACTACATAATCATCAGTTTCTATAGTAGCTATTAATAGGTATGAAAGCATGTACTATACAGTAGTACATAAGCACCAATATTTATAATAATGGAAAAGTAAAAAAAATGGAGAACATGTAGTTCCATTCAAAAACCAGTAAGGGCATATCATACATTGTAATAACCGTTATTTCTGTCTGTCTGTCTGTCTGTCTGTCTGTCACACAAACATATTTTTGTATGTGTGAGGGTGTGTGTTGTTAAATCAGAGGATTAGTCCTATAATGGCTGTAATGGAGGAGAGAGGAGGAACAGCTTAAACTCCTCAGCAGGAGATTTCAGCTGCAGGGCTGCAACATGACCGCACTCACAACGCTGGACGTCTGACCACCAGTTGGAGGTCTGGGAATAACACAAGTGTGTGTTTTTTTTAGGGAAGTCTGGATATGTTTTCCAATTTTCACTTTGAAAAGGGGACAATTTTGTCTTATGTTAAAAGAATACAGCTAATAATACAGTAAAGAATACAGTTTTGGGGGAATATAAACACAGACATCAAAATCCATGTGTAGTGGTAAATAAAAAGGATGGTAAACTATGACCTCCATTCAGTGATCATCATGAAAAGAACAACCACCAATGTAAAGAAAAATCAGTTAAACTTTCAGTTATATCTGAAAAGGCCTTAAAAAACCCTATCCATATATAATGTACATTCATTTGATATTAGTTGCTATGATGTATATTATGAATTCCATATTATGGTGTACCTACAGATTTATATATAATATATAATAATAATAACTTGACATGTATAGCACAAAGTGCTTTCGATGCAATTAAACACAATGAGACAGTGAATTAAAAGTAACACAATTACATAAATTAGATAAAAAGTATGGAAAATAAAAACAAGAAAAAAGAGAATAAATAAATCGAAATAACCAGTATACACAGAGATACACAAATACATATAGAAATAAAACAAATACTAATAGAGAGCAATTTGTCGCCTAAAACACCGTAATAAGTAAATAAATAAAATAAGTAATTTAAGTAATAAGTAATAGAACAATAGATACAAAAAAGAAATGATTTAAAAGATGGATGTTATTTAGCTAGCCCAGTGGTTCCCAATCCAGTCCTCAAGTACCCCCTGTGCTGCAGGTTTCAGCCACAGCTCCACTCAGGCACACCTGAACCAATTACGGTATCATGCAAATGTAACAGGGTTGTTATTGATAGATGAAGTTCGCCAAAATTCATTCCTACATCTATTCTTTATTCATGGTTTTGTTATTTATTTCCTTGGAGACTTATTCTTAAATCCTATGTTTACCTATTCAAGGGTGTTTTGGTTGTTGTATTTGGGCGCCCTCATGTGGCTGGTGGTGGTGGTGGTTGTAGCTACTGGAATTTGTCAGCTCGTCCCTTTTGCCTGCTGACAATGTTAGCCTGGTACGTAGTGAAAACTGCTCCGTGATCTTTCCAAATGTTTAATTGTAAAAACTACTTACAGTCAAATTTAAAGTGTAAATTAGGTGACATGAATAGCTTCGCCATGTTTTCTGACTGTTTTGAGCTATCATTTTATGGTTTTATTATTTTAGTTTGAAGGTTTAGCTAAAAGTATGTTAGTTAGTTGGCTAACAGCTAGCTGCTGTGCTGCGCACACTAGCTTCCTTTCGTCTTTTCCTTCGCTAGACAAGCACTGATGTAATATGGCGTCCATGTGTGTTGATTGTATATTCTAATGTATAGGGGCAGTATCCAGTAACTGATCTGATGCTTCACCACCAAAACACAATTATTTGTGTGTTTATAAACCAGGTATGTTTTATTGAAATGTTTTAGCTCTATTACTAATGAGCACTGTTTCAACCCTTGCATAGAGGTTTACTTTCTTTATAACAAAAATATGAAAAATTGGATCTTGGCTGTTTGTTTGAAGAAACAAGTTGTTGAGATAAATATTGTGTACATTTGTAGTGGGAATTATTTTGTCTAACAAAACTATACGATCACATTTTGAAAGGCCCTTTTGCCTGCTGACAATGTTAGCCTGGGGCAGTATCCAGTAACTGATCTGATGCTTCACCACCCAAACACAATTATTTGTGTGTTTATAAACCAGATATCATCAAAATAAATGCTGTGAACCTGAGAGAAGTTGTCGCGTGATCTCTTCAGTCTGCTGTGTGAGAGCCAAAAAGAAGGGGTTACACAAACGTGAAGCCACTAATTGGTTCAGGTGTGCCTGAGTAGAGCTCAGGACAGGGGATACTTGAGGACTGGATTGGGAACCACTGAGCTAGCCTAACCTCTTCAGGCAGATTGTTCCAGAGTCTAGAACAGAGGTCGTCAATAGGCGGCATAACTGGCACACCAGCAATAACTGTGCATAACTGGCACACCAGCAATATTTGCTGGCCCTCCAAATTATATTTGAATTTTTTTTACTTATTTATTGTTTTTACATTTAACAGTGTTGGACCAACTATGCAAGTCCCCAATATAAATAATAAAAATAAACAGTTTATCCCGCACCTGAAGAATGCTCAAGTAATATTTTCATTTATGATGAGGGTGAATGACGGCAGCCTTTCACTAAACAGGCAGGCAGGACCTGCTGAGACAGTTAAGTGCATGCGCTGTCCACATTTATTGATTGCGCAATCAATAAATGTGGACAGCACCTGGTGCTGAAAATGACACTTAAGTATTGTGTTTTGAGTGTTTTAAAATATAGTAGCCAGCCTCTTGATAAGTCATACTCAAGCTTCTCAAGCTTCTTCATGAAAGCCTTGAGCTTTTCCACCATTTCTCCCCTGCAGCTTCATATTAAGCTGACTCGGGTGGCCAAATATATCAGCTATATATATGCAACATGTGATGGCCTCCAGGCCTGTTTGCCTGACCTATCTTTCTCTTTGTAATTGTTTCTGTCCCTTTAAGACAGGTATGGCCCCTGATGAGCTGATTGTCCGCAACATTACATTACAGGCATTTAGCAGACGCTTTTATCCAAAGTGACTTACAATAAGTGCATTCAACATAGGTAGGCAAGAGAACCACTAGTCACCAGAAATCGTAAGTGCATTTCCTTCCTAAACAAGCAGCTAAGAGCATAACCAGTGATAAGGTAAAAGTGCGATAAGTTAGCTACCTACTTTTTATTTAAACATATGAGACAAATAAGTGAAGACAAATAGGCAAGTGCTAAGAGGAAGGGTCAGGGTAGTGTTTCTTGAAGAGGTGGGTTTTCAGCCTGTGGTGAAAGGTGGGTAGCGACTCTGCTGTCCTGACATCAGCGGGTAGTTCATTCCACCACTGTGGGGCCAGGACAGAGAAGAGCCGTGACCGTGTAGATCGGCCGCACGGGCCTCTGAGAGAAGAGTGAAGTGGTTGGGGGGGTGTAAGGCTTGACCATAGCCTGGAGGTAAGAAGGAGCTGTTTCACTGACCTATAGGCTAGCACCAGGGTCTTGAACTGGATGCGAGCTGCTACAGGGAGCCAGTGTAGAGAACGGAGAAGGGTAGTTGTGTGGGAGAACTTGGGGCGGTTGAACACCAGACGAGCTGCAGCTTTCTGAACAAGCTCCAGAGGTCTGATGGCAGACGCCGGGGCACCATATTATAATTAATAATTAATAATTATTAGGATAATTATAGGACATTGGCTTTGACTGTAGGTCTATTATAGGCTACTGTGGTCAATCCGGAGAGGTAGCTAAAAGGCATGTGAGGTGTGGTGCACGTGTAACAGAGGGGTCCGTTTTTTAAGTTGCAAAAGCAAAAATCTTCTATCATTTATTCTTCAAAATATGGCTTTATGCCAGTTCAATAAAGTGAAAGTAAAACCTAGCTTGGTTTAGAACACTACATTCAATAATAACTAATAATAGCCTTCGTTGTAACAGCCTTTTTTGTTTTTTTGGTGTCCGTGGCTTTGCTGGCCTGGTATTGGTCTTTTAAGCACTGCGGGAACATTAGTCAATCGATATCTTCTTTTATTTTGTTTAGTCATTTCAGATCTCTCTTCCTCATTTCTTTTTCAATCCATTCTCAGCATCTCTTTCAGATGCGCCGCCTCTATCCTTCACCTGCGCCATATTGAAGCTGTCTGCAGATAGAGATGTATCAAGTTAGATCTGTGGGTTCCCTGCGTGTCATCTGGGATTCCTATTGCCGCCATCCTTGACTCCCATTGACACACACACATCACAATAGTCAATGCAGGGTTCTCATAAGTATAGTACTACCAATGTGTGTGTGTGTGTGTGTGTGTATAATTGAACACCCACTTTATTGGATGTATTGCTATGAAACAAGTCAAATATGAATGTTTGTGTGCCCATGTGTCTGTGTCTACAAACATATTTCACAACATATTTCACAACATATTTCACACAGGTGCTATTGTTTAGGTCTGCGTAAAGGAGATATCGACAGATTTCACTTTGATTAGCAAAGTGCACCATCATAATACTCATTAATTCAAAATGAAGCAGATGACTCTTTACACACATGCGCACACACAGAATCGTACTTGTTTGTACACATTAAGTAATTTTGGTCAGTGGTGTGACTGCGCACAAAGCATAATCAATGGCAAATATGGTTTTAGAACACAGGCCACAAAATCACCATGTTATACTATGGCGAGTCTTAAACATTGAATTATTTTACTTTGAAAACCATGTACCTGAATTCACTGGTTTTGAATTCACTTCAAATTTCAAATTAATTTCAAATTTTGACATTTCAACTCAATTTCACATTTTTGTTTCCTATTTTCACAAATTCAGATCCAAAAATTCAAGTTTCAGATATTCAAAACTTATATTCAGGTTGCTCAAATTGAAGTGGTTAAATTCAGATCTAAAAATTCTAATTTTAGTTTTGGTTGCAGCAAGTAGAGTTTGAGTATTCAGTACATACGGGTTACGTGCTGAAACTCAAATGTGAATGAATGATTCAATACATACATACTAAAACTCGAAAACCCGAATGAACGACTCAAGGCGAGCAGTATCTCCAGCGTTCGGTACAACTGCCATATTGACTCGAATTTGAGTATTCAGTAAGTACATACTGAGACATTCATTCGGGACATTCATTCAGGTTCAAACTGAATGAATGTCTCGTTCAACAATGCGCTACTTCCTCAAAGAGCAGGTTAAAAAGTGAGATGTCTTGGTCTGTGAAGGTATAATATTGATTTAGCCTACACTGACTTAAACTTGCAATGCTTACGTGGCGATCATTGACATTGGTTCTGTGGATCACTGTAGCCTTTCCTTTGATCATTTTCAGAAGCCATTTGTCTCAGTGCAGTTTGAGAGAGCTTGGCTTGAGTGGGTGGGGCAAAGACAACTAGCCGGAGATTGGACGAGCTGCTGTTGGACTAATTCAATGAGTTTTGATGGGGAAACTCAGTAGGATGTTCAACTGACTTGTACCATATCACTGCAGACTGTATCACTGCAGATGTTTCCAACTAGTTAAAAGGAAAATGCTTTTTATGCCTGAAAATTTGACGGTTTTAAGCAACCAAAATGATTTTCAAAATAAGTGCAAGGCTATGTAAACGGCCTTTGAAAATCTTTGAACACTTTGAACGGTCCATGTTAGAAATAGGAATAATGTGAATTGTGTTAGGGCACATTTCTTAGAATCTAAAAAGATAAGATAAGATACAAAAAAGATGTGGGTGTAGGTGAATTGATTATGACAATGCAAAGGGAACAACAGAAAGCTTAGTATATTATTATTTTTTTATTTGCTTCAGGAATACAGCTTTCATATGATGATAAACTAAACATTTTAGAAATTATTCATGACTGTTACTTTACATACCTATCTAAAAATCAGTTGATTTAATTTTTGGTGTGGTTGTACAGAACCGTCATTAACCTCCTGAACGTTTGCTTATCTTGTTTCTACATTAGTCAATTTATTTTTCAGGCCAGTGGGAACTGGCTTACAATTAGTCTTCCTCCTGTTAACTCCCTGAAAAATAACCCAATAAATATACATAAATATCCAAGTAAATAATAGTCTAAATAAATATCTGCATTAAAAAAATAATTGTGTATAAGAATTGTCTAGAAACAGTGGTTTACTATGACAAGTGAAGTTAAAAGTTAGATTTTAAACAATATCATAATGTGTTGTAAAGCCATATATGTGAGGTACAAGTGAAGTCATTTTCAGCATAATTTGATTGTGTTGAGTGGGTTATTTTGCAGAAAGTTACCCAGAGATCTCATATTTTAGTGATAACACAGGAAGCTAGTATTAGCTAGCAGCCGCTGGTTGCTAGCTAACACTAGCTAAAATAAATGAAGGCAACATTTAGCTGAGTAATGACACTTCTATTAAATAGAACCACCTCAAGCTATGACATTTTGTACCATATCCTTTTAACAGCAGAAAAGGTTAATATATTTACACACACATACATTTTTTAAATAAGCATATTTCATGTCTAATATGTTTCTGAGCATATTTACCATTATTAACATTTACCCTAAAAATAAATATCTTTGCTGGCACACTATGTCTTTAACTCTTTTTTTTTTTACCTCTTAATATTTTCACTATGTGGTTTTCTAAACTAGACTCATTGCAGTGACTGAACAAATAATTCAATTGATTCATCACGTAGAAGCCAAGGACAGGAAGAATATCCAGGTAAGGTAACACAGAATGGACACATATACTGAGCTGAGGCTACATTAGGAAGGCATAAGGAGAGCTCAACTATCAGCTAAGAGAGCTGAAACATCAGGTTTTAAGAGGTAATTTTCTATTATTTTTTTCCCATAGGGAATTTGATTATTAGCCTTAATATTTTAACAGTGAAAGGTAGATTTCCCATGAAACATCAGATTGTGAAACCATCGACCTGATTGCAAAAAATTTTGTGAAACACTGAACTACCCACAAACTTTAGTGAGTTGCCTCCAATTGGAGACATCGCTGTTGCTATAGAAACATGACCTGCTGTGGTTGGTCATCAGACCAGAGTGAAGTAACGTTAGGGAATGGAAATCAATTATGTGCAGTCTTGTACCCTTGCCGTTTTTTGTTTTTCATGGATATTTTTTTTTTCTGAATCTCAAATAAATTCTTGATTCATCTCATAGCTGGTTGGTTTGGTTCATAACTTAAAAACTCTTTATCGGGATATTCGGAAATGTCTAAGGAGAAATTTACTCATGGAACCAGGACCACTGTAAAAGGAAGCAGGCATGTTTCAGCTCTATTAGCATTGTGGGACGCTGGGATCACAGTATACCCATCTGTCAGCGGTCTATTCAACGGTACGCCCACTTTCTCAACACCTACTACAACTGCTAGGCAGGTGTGTTCCACTGTTTACGTCACAATTTACATTTTGTTTCACTTTTGTACACATACACACATAAAACAGTATAATCAACAGGTTTTACATTGACTAATGTTTTCAAATTTCACTATCTAAAGACAGCAGTGTCATACAGTACATTCATAGTTAAAGCTGGTAGAGGTTGTGCACTTTCCAGTGATGTGCAACCTTACCACTCCTAAAGCTTTGAACTGACTGCGCAACTGTAAGTACATTGGCTATTCAAGGGATTTGGAAATGGAGTTATGTGGTTCTTCATCTCAGAGCTTGAGTTATGCTTCAATCGATCACCTGACCTTTGACTAACAAACCAGACAAGCATGGATATGACCCACAAGGAGGATTACAGTACAGAACAGAACATCATACCACAGCACCGAAAACACAAGTACAGTGAGGAGAAGACCAACTTTTTCCACCTATCCCCATGTGATTTGAGACATTACTCAATCAAACTGAGTTACATTCAAGAACATATTGAGTTACTCAACGTTCAAGAGCTTGACAGTAAAACAGTGACTTATTGATCGTTGGTGTATAGTATCAGTCTGTTGCAATTCAGAAACATATTTTTGGTGAACAGGTTGAGTAACACTGAAACATACAGGCACAGAAAGCTGTACTGTCACATGAACAGTATGTTTTAAATTCAGTTGATAGAAAACTGATGAGTCTCAGCTAGCTGAAATACAGCAGAACCTGAGTTATCTGAACCTCAGACCTTCAACAGATCAGTGCACACAACCTGGCATAGCGAATAAAATATGCTGTAGGAGTTCAAAACTCTGTAGTCTGATGAAACGACAAATTAATGTATAGAGCCTGGGTTTAATATTTTGAATATTCATTATTTCAATGTATTTCCATTATTCTTAAAGCCCCAATCTATAATCACCATATGTAAAAATATTGTTGACCCAATACTGGCTTTGTTTACATGCTGATTCATTGTTCTCCCTATTGAGGTTATAATTGTAATTGTATTTTGACAGATAAACATGTAATGATCAGGCGTTGAATAGATGCTTATTTCCAATGTGAAAATTCTTTAAGAACCTGGGGTGAATATATCTACAATTTATAATGTCAAATAAATTACAGACTGAGGCTTTAAATTTGACCTGTTTGAACATCTTCCATTCAGATGTTGGTCAGATCAAGCATTGGAGGACATGACAGCTATCAGTAAGCTGGCATGTCAACCGATGTACTAGTCTGTAAGTCAGTTAATCAGTCCATCAGTCAGTCAGCCCAGCACTCAGTGAGTTTTCAAGCATCTTCAGTCAGTAGACGTCAGCAGGTTTTGGCAAAGGTTAGCAAGGTGTCAGCCATTAAAGTTAGGTGATGGTGTTTCCCATTGCATTATAACATGATAAAAAAAAAAAAAAGCAAAATATAAAAACTAAAGGAAGGTCCCCAACTGTGGTCCAGGAGTTGCCAAGGAAACTTCTCTATCAGACACTATTCATCTATCCTGTGTCCACAGTCCACAAGGTTGAGAGCTGATTTTAAGATGGGGAAGGAGGACAAGACTGGACTAACGTGAGCTTTCTCAATCTAAAATGGTCATCAAACAAGATGATGAAATGTAAACCTCTTTCCCCGTTTGCTTCAACATGCCTCAACATGAAGCAATACCTTTTGACGCCCCCACCCCTAAGCTCCTCCCAGCTCAAACCCCTGGGCGTCATTTTGACTCCATCATGTGACCTCCAGGGAGGCCGGAGAGACACGGTCGCATTCGGCTCTGGATCTCAGGCTGTGCCACTGCTCCACCGGTGTCCTCTGGGAGGCCAGCAGTCGGCGCCAGTGAGACGTCTCTGGTGGACCCGTGGAGAACTGGCCAATCACAACCCGGCCCACAAAGTCATTGCTGCTCTTCATGTTGTGGCCATACACTGGAGGAGAGATGGAATATAAGGGAGGAGAAAGGATTTATCTGTTCTTCAATCTTTAATCATACAAAAACCCTTCTAGTTATAAACATAACTTTACCCTACATTATGGCATCTCAGAACTCTGCTCACTGCTCACCTACATGACATCACATGACATCAGTACTACCTGCTAGAGGCTGGCACATGTAGGCCCATCCCTGATCATGAATATTCATAAGAACTAAACCATGGAGACTCAAGGAGATCAGATAAGAGGCTTTTTTTTCTCCTGCGAGCGAGTAAGAGCTCAAAGGGCACAAGGTGCGTGACATCATTCTTGTTGCTATGCAACACAAGGTTCAACAACAGCTTGCAAGCTACCTAATTAGCATTAGGTAGCTACCCTGAAGTAACACAGGGCATGAGGGCCCCATTCTGAAATGGAGGATGTGGGTATATCACATTGTCTTAGGGAGAACAAAGCATGGAGAGTCATCTTGTTGAGTTTATTGCAAGGGCTATTTTCACCCTGACATAATACAATGACAAAACCTGAAAAAAGGCACATGCACGTAAAAAAAAAGTGTCCTATGTGATCACAGCCTTAGAATACCATACAGACCTCCTAGCTTGTGTCCCCCACCAGGCAGTCCCCCATCATCAAGACAGAATTAAAAAAAAAAAGATCTGTTGAAGTGGAACATGCCCTGGTCAAAATAAATTTCAGAGGACCTCTGCAGAAAAGTTGTTAAGGCTCATAAGGCTGGAAAAGCCTTGTGGCTCTCCAGAATAATTCTGAGATTATAGCAGTTGGCAACAATTACATAGATTCCATACAGAATATACAGTGATAGTAACTCTGCAACTTTGTGGAAGGCCTCATTCATATTCAATGCTGTGGTAAATCATAGTGGGATGCAGATCTGTCTGAAAGCAGAATGCAGTGAAGGGTAACAACATGCATCTCAAAGCCATCCAAACAACTAGAACATTTTCAGCAGCTCCTGAACTCAGTTTACACTTTGCACGCATGGGAATAAAGTGTATTGTGTATTGTGTGTGTGTGTGTGTGTGTGTGTGTGTGTGTGTTTAATCAAGTCTCTATCACACTCTCGCATGCTGAAAAAAGCCAGGCTAAATTTTAGTACTGTCTGGACAAAAAGAGCTGAGCCACTACAGAAGAGAATGGGACAAGAAGACCAAATGGCTGTTTAATGCAGTCATCACTGACCTGATCACTGGCAAAGGGACTGAAAAGTCTTTTTTCCCCTAGAAGGCTATACATTTTCAACGTTTTGATTATCTAGATACAGTTGCAATTCAGAGATTGAGATTTGTGAAGCCTGTTGAATTACCTGCATTCCTGCATACATGGCTCCTAAAATATTATCTGATCTTCATCTAAGTCATAACAATAGAATAACACCATGTGATTTAACAAATAACAAAAAATGTACTTTTACATGTTTTTATTGAACATATTGTTCAAATATTAACGGCCCTGAGCTGTAAAATGTATGTGAACTTCTAGGATAATGACTTCTATAAGGTATTTGAATCAGCAACTGAATTGATCAGCAACTACAGGTAACGTTTGGTTGAGGTTATTGCTGCTAAAGGAGGTTCCACCAGTTACTGAGGGCTAATCAGAGGTTCAATCCCCGGCTCCTCCAATCCACATGTCGAAGTGTCCTTGGGCAAGACACTGAACCCCAAATTGCTCCCAATGGTCAGGTCAGCACCTTGCATGGTAGCTCACTGCCATCGGTGTCTGAGTGTGTGTGAATGGGTGAATGAGAGGCATATACTGTAAAGCACTTTGGATAAAAGCGCTATATAAATGCAGCCATTTACCATTTACTAAATCTCATGGTTCACATACTTTTTCCAATAAAAGCTGTTAACATTTGAACAGTATGTTCAATAAAAACATGTAAAAGTACATATTCTGTATGTTATTTGTTAAATCACATTTCATATATTTGTAGGACCATATAATATGTTCACATTATTCAGCATGTTTTAATGGTGGAATGTTTTTTGTTTTTTTTTCATTATCAGTGTAGTGTGCAGTGTAATCGTTTGAGCCTGGATTTGGACTGTGAAAACCATGAAGTGTAGTTCAAGGGTTTTCATTCCAACTATTTTTAATATTTAATAACCACTACTATGTTATTACTGCTACTACTACCACCACCAGTATTATGATTTCTATTATTATTGGCTAGATTCAAAGTCCCCAAAAAATCCAACAATATAAAGGGACCAGGGCTAGGGGAAAAATAAAATAAGACCCCTTTCAGTATGTAAAAAAAACACAATTACAAGTAATAAGCTGTTTTGTTTCATGTGTTCATGTCAAATTAGTAGCAATCTTACTGGTTGATTTCACAGTTTCAGCTGGCTAGGGTTGGCCACTGCATCCTCATATTCTGCTATTTTGAGGCTAATCTTGTTTCCCATGGAAGAGCCAAAATTCCTCAGCTGATGCCTAATTCTGCGTGAACTCCTCTGAGTCCTGGTGGGCCATGTTATGAAAGAGCAAACTAAAGGTAATTAGTCCTGCAGAGTAAGTGAGCTAACAGCTGGAATTATGGGATGAGGGATGGAGGAGATAAAAATAAGCAACTGTTTTACTACATATCATGGTTTCACCTCCTTTCTTAACCTTTCATTTGAAGTGTCACTCTTCACCCACTCAACCTCTTATGTCTTATCATGTCCCTACTCCTGCCTGTCTCCTAAATTAATTGACTATGGCAGTGCTTCTCAACCCTTTTCCAGTCATGCCTCCCTTTGTATGGAGGCCCAAAGCTGACATTTACATTAATTAATTAATGTAAGAGAGCTGAAGTGATAAGTTCATGTATGATTTGATTGGATGTAACCCAGTAAACTATCATTTCTCTTTGGAACCTGTCTCTAGTGTGATGTTTGCACTGAACGTGGCCCCAGATTGGATCAGTGAGTGGCAGGCTTCCCCCAGTTTGCCACAATATATACACAAATAAATAAAATGATGCATGAATGCACACAGTAATAGATAAATAAATAGATGACATCTGGTATGAATTTATATTTCTGTATTATTTGTTGCCCTATTTATTTGTCTCATTCATCAATTTCTGTTTATATTTATTTCCCTATTTACTTATTTGTGTATTTATTCCCTTAGAATTGAATTCTGTATTTCGAAATGTCTCTTTTTATTTTCTTAATGAATTTCAGTATATATTATTTTCCCTATTTATTTATTTATTTATTTATTTATTTCCGTATTTCCCTGTCCTTATGATAATTAGGGGGGCTGTCCATCAGAGCTGGTCATGGTGTTCCCTTACTCCAATTGGTTGATCTGTAACAGAGTGTGTAGATCGATTGTACCTGCCTTACTATGCTCTCAAATGAAAAGAAAACAACTTTGCTTGTTCAGGGGTTGCTAGCTAGCCTAGCACAGTGCTTGGCTAGTGCCAAGCCAACACCATAGCCAGAGAGTTAAGAGTGTTGGCTGACCTTGCCGAAAATGATTGTGGCAGACTGGGAGGGGGGTGGGGTGGCGGTGTCGGCTGGATGGAGCAGAGAGCGAGCGAGACCAGCAGCGCTGACTGAGCGACCTGTTCCCGGAGGATGCAGCCGGGAGCTGCTGGCTCCATCCCTCGGGAACAGGTTGGTCGCCACCGCTGGTCTTGCTTGCTCTTCACTCCATCCAGCCAGCAGTCGACTCCCTGTCGAATTCTCACGCTCGTCCACACACGCACACACAGGTTAAAATGACCCAGCTGCAATTGGCCTTAATTGTCCGCAGCTGGTGCTGGATACAGGGTCAGACCACTGATTCAACTCTCCCCTGCATCCAGCCTACACGCGCGCGGCCCCCCATTCTGCCACAAAGATTTTCTACTGTTTCGTGTGGAGGCTGCGACTGACCGTTTGAGTCACTTGACCCTGTGGTGTTCCTCAATTTTGAAGAGGCCGCCCATAGTCTGAATGTTATGCTCAAACATTCTGATTACCTGAGAACTATTACCCCATAGTCTATTATGTGCATTAAAATCCCCACACCAAATTTCTCTTCTAGTAGCATTATCTGAAATCTCAAACATTTCCATGCTTAATGTCTTGCAGGGGTTGTATTATTTTGAAATTCCCATCTGTTTTACATACTTCAATTACTACACATTCCACACCTACTGGAGTTGGTAATCTTGTAAAAGCTAAACATTACAGTTATTTAACAGACGGTTTTATCCAAAGCGACTTACAATAAGTGCATTCAACGTAGGTAGGCAAGAGAAATATTAGTCACCAGAAATCCTAAGTGCATCTCCTACCAGTGCTAAGGTAAAAGGTATAAAAAGTTATCTATCTATTTTTTAAAAAATATTAATAAATGTAAAACAACCTTCACCTTAATTTTCTATTCTGTCATATCGAACTGAATTATATCATGGTATAATAAAATCCAAATGAGGGCGCACGCCAATTCTAATAGGCTACTCCTTCTTCTTCTACTTCTCCTCCTCCTGCTGTATGGCTGATGGCAAAGCAGCTATAAATAAAACCAGCTATTAATAAATACAACAACAAATAAATGTGAAAATATATTTATCTATAAAATAAATACATATATTAATACAATTCCAAAATAATACATTTCATTTATAAATTAATTTGGGAATAAGTAAATATAGAAATATAAAAATAAATGCATAAACACTAAAAAAAAAGTACATAAGTATGTATCTTATTTACTTTAAGATAGTATTTAATTTATGTATTTATTAACCCTTTTGATTCATTAAATTATATATATCCAATAATGGCAGTACTTTGAACATTTTAAGAATTTCACATAACCTTTTATACTGTATTTACAATAACTATTTCCTAGGTAAGAAAAACGCAAAGAAATATTGGAGCATCACTTCCAAACTGAGACATTTATTTCAACTTGTCCATGTTTACGGAGGAAATAAATATTTTAACACAAAATAAATAAATCTAATATAATCTGTAGCCTAACCACACCTAGTACACACACACTTATTCTCACCACATCATAATACTACCACATAAACCCAGCTCCTCCTCACCAGTGAAGACCAGGCTGACTTCACGGAGGTCCTCATGAGGCACCCGGAAGCTGAAGGACTCATTGTAGAAGGGGTCGATGGTGCCTCGCATGCAGGACGTCTTCTTGGACTTCACCAGCTTCAGACCTGTCACCAACTGGACTTTAACAAACGGATCTGGAGGAGACGGTGGCATCAATAGATATCAGTTAATAGATCAGTCAAATCATATGATCGGGAGACACATGCAACGTTGAGTCCTTTTCTGCCTATAGAGTCCCCCCCTCCACCACACACACACACACACACACACACACACACACACACACACACACAGACAGACAGACAGACAGACAGACAGACAGACAGACAGACAGACAGACACACACACACACACACACACACACAGATTTTAGTCTTGCGAACAAGTGATAGTCAGGGTGTGGGAGGTGGGAGTTATGGAGAGGAATTTGTTAGCACTCTAGCTAACAAAACTAGCTAACAAATCCAAATGCCAATAGTTGTTCAGGTTAACGGAGATGACTCTTCTCATCTCTAATGTGTTGGTTCCCACACATTTCACTGCACTTTTATACTGTTATAATACTATTACTATTACTACTATAATACTATACCTGTATACATATGACAAATAAACCTTTGAATCTTGAATCAAGCTGCAACCCAAAGTGTTTTGAGTAGAGACTAGGCCTAAAGACAAGACAGTTTACTGAGTCACAGTAACCTACATTTCGAAACAAATCTACCTTATGAGACAATTCACTTTTACTGAGAACATTACAAAATGGATCTACACCCACACCACAACAATCCTTTTAAGGTATCTCTCTTTTTCTAGCCTGGCTGTTATATTATGTAGATATTTGCGAACAGCCAATCCTCCAATGGACCTCCATAATGGACTTAGACGTGGTTGATTTGATTTGTGACGCAACTGCAAAGCCTCAAAGCCTATTCTCGATCATCACAATACCTACCTGCCACTGTAAAGCACATTTTATTCAACATTTAAATGTGGTTAACACAGAGTTTTGAGGTAAGAGCACATTTTCCCAGAACCAATAACACTTCAATAGAATAAAGGTAATTTAGGTAAAACAAATTAAAATATTACATAGGTCCACAAAATCCGTTTTTTACATCTTGATGACATGACAGATTAAAGTCTCAGTTCTCTGGTTTCTGACCGGCCTCTGGAGAGAGTTCTTAATAGCAACAATTGACTGAACATTCCTATACAATATGAATAATTCAATCATTTTATTCCACTCTCTTATTCTATTTCCAGTCGACGGGGATCTGGAATCTATCCTGGCATGAATTATGCAGAAGGCAGGGAGACACCCTGGACAGGTCTCAGGATTTGTATTCCCCTTATATTCCCCTCTAAACTGTGGTCAGCTATATGTGTTGTACCTAAGGCCAGCTCCTCCAAGCGTCATGAATCAAAAAGAACGAAATGAATGAAAAAAAAATCAGCTACTCTTGGAGAACACAAAGCTTTAAAAACAAAAACCAACATGCTTTGGCAGCAACAGCCTTTGCCAGGGTTATAGGATTGCATACAAAGTCAACAATGAATCAAATGAATATGAAAAATGTACAGTAAATGAAACTCCAGGCAGGAAAGTGAGTTTTGAAAGCCAAAAATCTCAGCACCTGGCCAAGTCATTGGTATTGATCAACGCCCCACAGATATATTATGATAATTTTGTGCTATGGGACAGCGAAATCTGACTTATTGCATATTTTATAGCTTTATAGCTGACATTTTTTGAATCGTTGTGTGTTGTACCTGAGCCCTGGCTCATGTCGGTCTGCAGTAGCTGTTTGGCTCTGATGACATCGACATTGAGTCTGCCAGCGCTGGGCAGGTAGGTCAGAGACAGCAGCAGCTCTCCCAGCTCTACCTTCGTTCTATAGGGAGATGAATGGAGAGAGAGAGATAGAGAGACAGACCACAACCAGAGAGTACTGGCAGACTATCTGATCAGTGGAAGGAAGACATGAACATGACCTTACTGGATGGCCAGATAGCAGTGTGCAGTAAACTATTTTTCCACAATAAAGTGCAATTGTATCCCAATAGACCATGCAGAAGGTTGATGGCTGAGGAGATGAATGAGAGTTTGTATCTCTTGGTTTTGATCCTGTTTTTGAACTAGGTACCAGAAGAAAGACTTAGGTGTGTCCGGCCCGCACAGCTAAGTTGGTAGAGCAGTCAGTCTCAGAGTTGTGGGTTCGATCCCCACATAGTGTTAACTGTCACCTTTGTAAGTCACTTTGGATTTAAAAAAGGCGTCTGCTAAATGACTGTAATGGATTGAGTGTTATAGTATGAAATCTGGGCTTGTCTTTCAAACAGCTCAGACTGATCTGTCATCATATATCACACCCTTTATTCTGTCAACACAAACGTAAATCAACAGCTAAGACTGTGTGTGAGAATCTACAACCTCCAAGCTGTGTGTGTTGGCCAAAACACTAAACTTCTTGCTGAGCCATTCTTTGGGAGTGCCACACAAGCTCCTCCCCAAAGATCTCCTTTTTGACTGGTGAATTTCATACCCAATTATTTACCCACTTTCTTGGTTTAACTAATGGAAGAGGAGGTTCACTTATTTTAGCACCTACACTAATTTCTTTTAAAGGGGACATATTATGAAAAACGGCTTATTCCTGGCCCTTATACATGTTCCACGTGTTACAATTGACCTAAGTAGCAGAGAAAAAGTGAAATCTGGAAGTCACCCCCTTTTTCTGTAGTTTCCTTTTTCAAAAAACAGTCCAAAAAACAGGCCGTTTTGAAAAGTCGCCCGTTTAGACGTCATAACGGGCCACTGTTAGCATAATCCAACCCCTCTCAGAGCATGCCCACGCCCAAGTGAATAACCACTCCCATTTACCTCATCTCAAAATGCAGCTCCCGGCAGCGCCGCAAGCCGTTGCTTATGGTGCATTCCATTGTACTCAGAAGTCGATAATTCCGAGTTGGTATTCCCAATTTCCAATATAAATGTGTTCCAGTGCATCTGGAAAACATGGACGCCCGCAGCGAACTCATGTTTGTATGGCAAGTCTCAGAATGTTACAAGCATCTAAAGAGGACCTACATCAACTACTACAGCGCCATTAGTGAAGAGAATCGGCGCATATCACTGAACGTGAATGTTAGTAGTCTAGTACCACACGGTAGTAAAGACTTGTATCTTGTAACGTTGAGCTCAAATCAACCGAATTACGTTACAAATGTAAACTACAAAGTTGGATCTTGCCCGAGTTTCCGACTTGAATGTTCTATTGCGTCTTTCCGTGTCTGAGGTTGTTTTTTCCAAGTACAATGGAATGCACCATTACTTTGCGAACAGTGGAGCTACAACGACAACATGTCTACGGCCAGATCCCAACTCTCCAGTTGTTCTGTTGTAGGATGCAGGCAGCAAAATAGATCCCTGCACAGTCTCCCAACACACGAAAATGCTAGGACAGAGTGGATTAATTTTATTTTTAACGGCAATGTCCCGGCTACAGTTAGCTCATTTTTTATGTGTGTGATAATCACTTCACGTCGGACTGCTTGAGCAACGAGGACCAGTTCACAGCAGGATTAGCATCTAAATTGAAGCTTAAAGATGGAGCGATTCATACGATACGTGACCCATCTGCAAACTTGGAATCTGTAAGTGTCACCATGTTTTGATTTTTTGATTCTGACCATACCTGTGAACTGGGCACCAACGCCTTCCACCAGTGGCCTCCTTTGACCAGGTCCACCTCGCTGAGAGGCACTGCCACCTTACCAATCACACAGTGACGTGAGAACTTGTCAAAGTCCACTACTGACAGCAGTAGCGTTCGTCTCTGGGCCTCCAGGAAAACCAGATCGAAGGTAAAGCGTTCTTCGAAAACCGGGTTCTGGGTCTTTCTTTTCACCCCTGTTTGCCGTGAATTCTTGTGGTCCGGCAACAGACTCATCTTAACATATGGGTTAGAGTGGGCCATGTCCTGCCGAGCACCGTCATAGGTCAGTGGGGGGGGTAGGTCACGGGCCTCGATGACCCGAACACCCAGATGTCCGTTGATAAGATCATATCTGAAGATTACACAAATAGGAACAAGTCACCTTAACAGATTTCTTTTTGCTTCTTTTTTTATTTTGTTTCATGTGGCCCAAAAGGAATTAAACCAATCTTAACTTCTGTGTCTACGTTTTGGCCTTTGGTACTATTTTCACCATGTAATTGGAATCTTTCAGTATGATGAAGGAGTAAGGGCAAAGGTCAGTCAGAGACTTTTATTTTCCAGAATGGAAAGCAGATGGTAAAGCACATCCTTTATTTTTAATAATGGTCCTTGTCCTATAGGGGTTTTATTTGCCATAAAAGTCTATATATCTTAGAGGTACAGGGCTCATGCAATCTAAAACTCATTCAATATGTAGTTTTAAACAAAAGTTTTAACAAGATATACGTCAGACAAATCATAAAATCTGACAGCGACCATTCCAAAACGCTATGTAGAACACTGTACCGGAAATCCTGCCTCCGGAAATTCCATACTTCCATCAGAAGTAGGAAGCACCGCATGTAAACAGAACAACCTGGAAGCTTACAATAAATGTTGCAAGCACAGTTGCTGAAGTGGTTTGAGATTTTGTATACTGTAGAGAGATGAAACCTGAGCTGTTCTGTGTAAGGTAGCTAGCAACTTGCT
The DNA here is from genome assembly GCA_034670405.1 of Hoplostethus atlanticus. Lineage (NCBI taxonomy): Eukaryota > Metazoa > Chordata > Actinopteri > Trachichthyiformes > Trachichthyidae > Hoplostethus > Hoplostethus atlanticus. Next base: position 770,212 of record JAXDDX010000185.1, read on the forward strand.
AAAGTGGATGTTCTCCGCAGGCTCTAAACAATAGGGACAGGAAGGATGTTACAGGTAGTAAGGTTAGTAAGCAGAAGTTTTATTTTGAAAATTTGGGTCTGGAAGTTGACTCTGAACTGCTGCAGGCATGACAACATAAGAAGTAGAAGTATACCTTATTGCAAATCATTACAATCAAAAGCAACTTGCAGTTAGAAATGTTTTAGAAATCAATATCTCAACATCTCTAAGGTACATGCATTTAAGCGTGATTGCCTCTACAACTGAATTATAAAAAATTATTTGGACATTATGATTTAGGTTGTGATTTTATAATGCTCAAACTGTAGATATCATCAGGACTCTTTCAGGACTCTTTCAGGTGCTCAGGAGTGTTTTAGGGCTTACTGGGTGCTGAAGTGGAGCATGCCCAGTTGGTAGCGGCGGACGATCTCATCGTCTGTCAACGAGTCCACGTCGTCACCGGAGGAGTCGTGGGAGTAAAGGCGAGGCTCCAGCTTGCGGAAGTATTGATCAGAAGGAGGCTGAGGCCGACGTAGAGGTTGAATGACTTCCTTCCTTGCTCCCATCGCCCAAAACTCAATGGGCTTCACATCCACAAGGGGAGAACTGGGCTTATGGCTGTCTAGACCTGAGGAGGAAGACCAGAGGAGGAAAGGGAAGGGAGAAAGAAAAAAGATGGGAATGGTAGGAAAGGAAAGGAAAGGAAAGACTTGAGCTATTTTTCAATGCAGTGTCAATTTCAAGGTTTATTAATCATAATATTGTCCTGGATTTCTACCAATGTGCATATCTAAGATTAAATTTGATCATAAAACCATTCTATAAATGAGGCCTCTGGTTTCCCCAGACAATTTTTTCGCATACGTTATCTCAATATATTGAGTTACTGACAGGTGGAAAAGAAATGCCAGGAGCTAACCTAGGCTAATAGATAGCATTTTATACTAATTTCAGTCACCAGAGGTCAGGATTTACTATATTTAAGTTGTCTTGTATGATTTATTGCGATGTCTTCACATACGTCG